>OZ010599.1:7375710-7475710 GCA_963932145.1 Acanthosepion lycidas
CCATAATCCTTGCCTTCAGTTCACCTTTGGTGTTACAAGGAGTTTTGTTGGCCTCTCGCTCAGCTGCGCTCCACACATGATAATCAAGGGCGTTGCAGTCTTCTCTCATCTTAAACGGTTTCTCCACCATCTCCATCTTCTTCTGTCTAAAAAGCTAACATTGAGATAGTTTCAGTTCTCTCTTGAAAGGATTCTGGATTTCGCCACTTAGTTTCAGATTGTCTTTTCGTTTATTAACAAGTGCAATTCCAACGATCTACTTTTACAGGCTCCACACTCTTCAGTTCAGATAAGTTCTCTACCTACTTTTCGTGGTGTGTACGATCGTATCACATTTGTCCTTTCGTTCAGGGCATCATTCTCAAAAAACAGTGTTTTGGTCATTCTATCTAGATGATGATGATCATCGTTCGGACTGTTGTATTAATCTATCTTCACGACGGTTTTACGCTCCGACCTTCTTCAGGTGATATACGTTAGAATTTTGAACCGAACCCTTTATTTAGTCCTCGGGGGTAGATTGTTCTAATTCCACGTATCACACCATTTTTTTTATATGTCCTTATCAGTTAATTCCCTTTAGTAACTCAACTTTCCATGTTTTTGTTTACCACTACTGTAGCCAGGTATTGAACTCACCACTCTTTGGGTTAAGTGACTTTTTTAGATTACTCAAATCAACGCCTTTATCCAGTGGACCAAATAATTGGCATATGCCAATAAAGTTGAGTCCGGACAGTGTAAATAGTGTAAACTGTACTTGTGAGTATATTTTTCTGTATTTCTTTAAAGCATGAGCTACCAGGAATCTCTTCAAAAAGTCTATCGGATTCTTTTCCAATCAAACCGAGTGCTCCAACTACAACTGGAATTACTGATGGAATTGTTTACTCTTATTATTATTAGCGGCACGGTTTTGGGTTTTTATCGGAGATCTGGAATTATGCCTATTTTCCATTAAGTCGCGCAACTTCAGGCATGGCACCTTTCGCGGTATAGCCGTAGTGTTAAGCAACGCAGACCTTTCAAGCATTGGAATACTAGACTGCCGTGCTTTACCAGTAAACACGATAACGACGAGTAGGAGCCAAAGATCGTACTCCACATCTACCGTGTCCGACTGTGACTCCTCCAGTCGCCAAACTCCCCGGAGAGCCTTTCGATGGACGCACAGCCATGACAGTTTATTTTTCTTTATTTATTTACATCATTGCATGAATGAGTTGGTTTATACAGAATTCTTCCTTCCCTAGTGTATTTTGTTCATGACGTAAACACTAGGGAGGTTGCCAACCAAGGGTCAGTGAGGTCACCTTCCCTCAAAGATATTAACATTAGGGGTCTCTGATTTCCAGTAGGCTTACTGCACACCTGGACACTAATCTAGTTATTTCTATGTCCACGCGTTAATTATCTATCTATCTATCTATCTATCTATCTATCTATCTATCTCTCTCTCTCTCTCTCTCTCTCTCTATATATATATATATATATATATATATATATATATATATATATATATATATATATATATATATATATAAATATATATAAATAAAACAATAGATGTTTGTCTGTGTGATACCTTTTCACTCGAGACCCATCCAACCGATTTTGACCGAACTTGGCATATACATTGTACAATATAAGAGACAGGTTCTGAGAGTAAAAAAATCGATAATTTAAAAAGAAATAATCATCGATAAAGCCGATCAAAAATCGATAAATTCTACTTTTTCTTCTGATCTCATTCAAACTCGGTATGTAGGTTACTTACATCATGACGAGCTCAATGATACATCATTTTTTATTTCTATGCCACTGCGTTTAGCAAAAACCGCGAAAAACAAAAAAAAATCAATTTCAACACAAATTTTAAATTAAAAACTCCCTCAATGTTCAAGCAATCTAATACAAACTTCACTCAATTGTAGCCAACAATAAATCGATTGTTTAACAGTCATTTAACTTGATAACTGAGTCCACCCATGTAGTGAAAACTCGCGTAAACAGCGAAAAATGACAATTTTTACTGGTTTATTTCTTATTTTTCGTTGATCTTTTGACCAATTTTTTATAATTTAACTATTGCTTTATAAATGTATTCTCTTTTACATCTCTGGTAGCAAAAAGAAACAAACAAAAACAAACCCCCTCCCAAAAAAAAAAAAAAAAAAAGCAGTTAAATATATATAGTTTCAAAACATACAACAGAGAAGTGAAAGGCAGAAATATAAAATATTTGAATGAAAGTTTTATTCTGTAATATACTTTTTAATCATGAAATAATAATGTAAAATGAAAACAATTCACTGTTAATAACTCATTTTCGAATTTCCCCCTTATTCTGTTGGTATAGTAAGCCGAAGGGTGCACATTCTTCGCATGCCCTGCCAAAATATTATCATGCCCCACCGGTGGGTCATGTGCCCTACGTTGGGAATCATTGCTCTCGGTTAAAGACTTCGACTTAGGGGAAACATGGCGAGCAAAATAACTAAAATGGAAGAGACAAGATAGACCTAAACATGTAGAGCGAAACGAGGAAACAAATAATTAACCCTGTAGATTAAATTAAGTGTTAGATAGATATTTGAACAACAGGAAGGCACCACAACAATGATAATAACAACAAAGATAAAGATATTATTTTGATTGTCAATCAGTCGAAATAACTACTTTCATATAAAAAGCGTTGAAGTTTTAAAAGAATTGCGTCGTAATTACCTGCCCTACCGATAATTATAATGGAGGGTGAAAAGAACAGGGTATTGTGGGTAGAAAAGAACAGGGTATTGTGGGTAGAAAAGTATCGGCATGAGTCAAGTAGAAGTCAGCTAAGGGCGAGGTTTGGTCAAGTAACAAGCAACGAACGAACGAAGTATTCTTTTCAAGTTATAACAAGTTAAAAAATTCAGCCTATCTTTCAAGTTGTTCACATGCACGGATAACTTCCTAGGAGACAATGGTTTAGCATTTGTATTTAATATATAGATATTTATTCTTTCTATTTTTCTACCGTATCTTCGTTCCATTGAAGATGGCAGACAGTTTGGCGAGAAATATTCCATTTGTTTTGTTTTTATTGATGAGGGTTCATTCTTTAGGGTTTAAAAGAAATCTGTATGCATTTCATTTGATACTTTTATTCAAAATTATTTTATTATTTCAAAAATAAAAAGAACTCACGAAAAGTTTGCCACAAGATCTCATGAGTTAAACACATTGAGTGTTGAACGAAATAGTGACTAGTAACAGTAAATCGGCTACGATATTAAGAAGGCTTCAGAATATAACAGCCGAAAGTCTGCAATAGAAATAAAAATGATTATAGGATATAGTCAGAAATGATTATTGAAATGCACCGATATCTTGTCACAGTCATTGGGACGTTTGGAAAATATACCGGCCAAAATTCTACGATGAAAAATAAAGATATTAGAATGTCATATAAAGAAAACGATTTATTTGCAGTTGGATGTATGAGCTGTGGTATCCTCCCTCTAAAGAGCCTATGTTGGACTCTTCCGCCTACTGTAAGATTAGTAGGAGAGAAGGCCTTGGTGAACAGTCGAATAGCTCTGTTCCAGCTGTGCTGGGCAAACTCTCTCCGGGCAGAGAGGATCTCCGGACAAGGCTATGTCGAAGGGCAGAGTCCAGTCTCGGGAAACAGCTACCCGACCCCGTTTTATACGGGGTTTATGGAGAAATTTTGGCCGAGCCTACGGGCTCGGATTGCCCCACATTAAACTCCGCATTGTGCCACATTCGTGGGGAGGCTGGTAAATATAACAGTCGAATAGATCTGTTCCAGCTGTGCTGGTCAAACTCTCTGCCTCTGGGCAGAGAGGCTCCCCTGAGGAGTCTATGTCGAAGGGCAGATTCTCGTCTCGAGAAACATCTACCCGACCCCGTTTTATACGGGGTCTACGGGAATTTTTGGCCGAGCGTACGGGCTCGGATTGTCCCACATTAAACTCGGTCTTGTGCCACATCCTATCTCGTAGGGAGGCTGGTAGATATTAACCGCCGAATAGACTGAACGCTGGGTCAACCGACACACACACACTAGTCATGTAATACTCTTCTGTTGCACTTACTGTTTAATATATGGTATATCTGCAACACTTGTTTTGTTATTTCTTTAACCATTTACTTGGTCACAACAGTTTGTATACCACTCTTGATGGAATTTACCGTTATTGATAATCTGTGCTTTTCTTGATGTTTTCGGCGCGAATTGTGCTTAGTACGCATCTTCTTTTATGTGCCGTCTCCCTTCAGAGCGTAGGCGATCATGGCTCTCCACTTTCTCCTATCCCTTGTAGCTCTTAATAAGTTTATCTCCCTTTGCTACTTCCCTCCCAGGCCATGTTCTGCTATCCACTTGCTTAAGCCCCGCCCCCACCAGGTATGTCATGCGTTGCTTTCCTTTGTCTCTCTTTTCTTCTATTCGACCTATAAGTATCAAATTCTCCAAGCCTTCTTTTCTCATTACTTATCCCAGAAATTTCAGCTGCCTCTTCCTAATGTTAAGGAGAAGCTTCCTCCTTGTTTGCATCCTCTCCAAAACCTCATCGTTGCTCACACGCTCGGTCTATGGTATTCTTAGCATCCTTCTGTAGAACCATACCTCCTTTGCTTCGAGTCTCTTCTTCATCTTTGAGGAGACCGTCCAACATTCGCTGCCGTAAGGGAGGACAGATGTCACGTAGCAGCTCGGTACTCTTTTCTTTGTTACCAAAGGAATCCTCCTGTCCCGTAATAGTCTGCCTAGCTTTTGAAATGCCTCTTTGGCCATATCTTACCGTCCTCTGTCAAAACAATTCCCAGATATATAAATATCCTTACCTGCTTGATTTTAGTGTCCCCGACCTGTAAATTGCATTTCCGGCTCATCCTTTTACTGACCATGCTATTTTTTAATGACCATGTATTCTGTGAATAAACAAATATTTGACTCTTTGCAAAGCAATTCGTGACATTGTTGAATAAACGGCTCGTACGTGTCGCCTTTGGAGTCACGCATATTTTAAAAAATCTTGTTTTTTGTTCTTTTTTTAATAGATATATTAATTTCCCCCCCACCCATCAAATTAGTTCAATGATTTATAATTACAAATATCAGTGTGATGCTGAATATACAGGCAGAAATAATGAAAGGTTGGAGGTCAGGACTAATACGCACATTCCAGCTAAGATCTGTCGAGGGGAGAAATTTTGTTTACGCTTGTTAATATAATCTGTTTTTTTGATTGCAGAACACTTAATTATTAATTCGACTTTTCTCTCGTCTTTTAGCTGAAAATGGTTCATAGTTCTCAGCAAAATACATTCAGGTTACCATCTGAAATGTTTGGGTCCATTTATATTAAGACTAAGCAGCCCTCCCTCAGTAAGCGGAAGGAAAGACTGCTAGGTCTAAATGTAATCTGTTTATGATTTATATTACTGATTCTTTGGTTGTATTTTCTCCCTTTTTTTAGTCATTGTGCACATGCTTATATTTTTTATCCTCGATTGGTTCTGAGGAGCGAGGAGCGATAACTCGTTCGCCCGTTTTTCATTGTTTCTTTTTTGTTGTTATATTTTTCGATTCACTACTTTACGATGAGCAATTACTTCCCCCCTTTTTGTTTTATATATTTGTGTATATATTTATATATATCATTTTGAAATGTCTGTTTTAAAGCCATAATAAAATTTTGAACAGACCACAGATTATTTAAACATATTATTTAATTATAAACAAATATATATATATATTTTTCATTTTCCTTGTTTTTCAGAAGAGCAGACTGAGCCACTCCCCCAGCCCCATCCCAAGAAGAACTACCCCGTGGAATAGACCCTGGGTGGATTAAACCTATCAACAAAAAAACAAAATAAAACAAAAAAACGGATAAAAACAACAAAACATATTTTAAAACCGACTCTTAAAAAATTACAGCGATATTTTCCAAGATGGCATCCAATGACACTCTCCGACAGCTGCTGCATCTGTCAAACAACACAGTAACAGCATCCCTTCCCCTCGCTGGGGTCGCTATGGGGGAGACGGCAGCAGCGGCCGCTGCAGCGGCGGCGTTGGCCGGTGTACATACTGCTCTAAATGCCAGTACGACAGTTTCCAGTACAGTGTCTGCTGTGGCGACCACGACAATGACGGCAGCAGCGGCTGCGGCCGCGGCAGCAGCCTCCCTCACCAACGCCACATTAGGACCCCTAGGGGCCAGCACTGTGTCCATTTCTCGGACATCAACGCTTTTGGACAACTTTACCACCACTGTGTCCGCATACATTTGCAGCCCTCCAGGTAAGATTAATTTAAATTAGTGTGAATGGTTTGGAGAGTGTTTTAACAGAGGTTAGAAAGTGTGACACTGAGATCCAAAAGTGCGTTGGTATAGCGAAAGATGTCTTCCAAAAGTTAGCAAAGTATTAAGAAAGTGAAAAATCTCGTTAGAAACAACGCCAAGAATGCTGAATTATTATGCAATATCAGTCATCCGATATGGCAATGAAAGCTGGAAAATCTCACAGATGAAGAAAAGACTTGAACCAACAGAAATGTGGTTCTACAGAAGGATACTGGGAATACAATGAGCGAAATATATGCGCAAAGACGAATTTTTAGAGAAAATGGAAACAAAAAAGACATATACTTAACATCAAGAAAAGACAATTGAAATATCTAGGGAACATAACGAGGAAAGAGGGTTTGGAAAATTCGTTACTCACAGGATAGATTGAAAGCAAAGAGGGGATAGATGATAACAAGGCATCACCTCTACCGAGCGAGCTTGAGTTTAGGAGAGATAATAAAAAGAATAAAATTTATTAAGAGCTACAAATGAGAGGAAATTGTGCAGACCCAGGATTTCCAATGTTCTTAGCGCAAAGAAGAAGATTACAAATTATCCTATTCTATTTTTGCGTCAGTTTGTAGTCACAGATGAATAACAATAAGTGGTTGGGAGTAAAAATAAAGGGAGAAGAACAGTCCATTGTAAAATGACAGTCTGTATACTTACTAGCAAAGGGCCCAAAGGTTCAGATACTCATGGGGAATCTCAAAATCAAGGAAAGTACAAATCAGGTTATCGCAATCATAGATAACGAAAAAAGTGCCACAGAGATGCGAAGTCACACTGGAATAGCAAAAAATGTTTTCCAGAAGCTGAGCAAAGAATTAAGATAGCAAATTTTCTCTACAAAGAAGAGTTGAACTGTTATATAATATCTAATCTCTGATATGGTAGTGAATGTTGAAAAAACTCCTCAAAGAGGAAAAAGAGATTTGAACCAGCGGATAGGTGAAACTCTAGGCAAATATCCTTAGAAACAAAGAAACGAATTCTGAACTGCAATGCAATATCTAATGTCCGATATGATAGTGAGTGTTGAATAAACTCCTCACAGATGAAGAAGTGACTTGAAGTCCACAGAAATTTTGCTCTACGGATGAATGCTAAGAATCCCATGGAAATATCATGTGGGGAACCTTTAAGGAAAAATAAGAACTAGAAGAACACAAAGTAGCAGTTAGGTAAAGAAATTTCTGGGAAATATAATGAGGAAAGAAAGCTTGGTGAATTTAACAGTCACAGGGCATACGAAAGACAAGAGAAAAAGAAGAAAACTGCAAGTAACCTACTTATCTGCTTTATCCGGGTGGATTAGGAATTATTTACAAATAAGTATAGCAAAGAATCAAAAGTTAATTAAAACACCAAAAGACTGGAAGTTGTGGAGACCCATAATCACCAATGCCCTGAAATTATTTGGTACATAAAAGAAACCAATTAAGGTAGATCTAAATTCATTTACATATTAGCATTCATTTTCTCAGTCTGTCTTTGAGCTCGGACGAAATTCTGTCAGTCATAGGAAGCAATGTGCCCTACCCTGCTCATGACGTGTTGGCTGAAGGCTTGAATTCAATTTTCCTTTTCCTAGATGAGTTGCTTTATCAAGGTTACAGAGCCTAGTTTTCTCTGTTAATTATTTACGTCTAGAGAAAGAATGGATTCATGTCTTTCTTAAGGACATTAGTGCAAGGTGAATGCAACATCTTTGACTGGAATTTGAACTCAGTTTGACGATTCCATTTCAGCGCCGATAACCGTTATGCTATATTTAAATATGAATTTGAATAGTTGTCTATTATAACATATCATTTGATTTTGCAAAACCTTTTTCTCCTGTTGTCCCATAAAATATTCAACTGAAGACAAATCATGATCTAGTGTTAATAAAATGAATTGAAGTAATCAAATCTATTTAATGGCGAAGAGGCTGGACAACATGGTCGGTCCCTTGTGGTGCTCCAGAAAATAGATGATTCCTCCTGCCTTGCTTTACAAGAGTAAGACCAGACAGAAATGGAGTTTTCCACTGACATGAAGGGGAAAGATTATATTGAATCAGTTGCTAAATCTGCAGCTAGTTGATGCACTGGATCGGGCTAGACAATTTTTCTCGCTAGAATTTATCTCACATATTTATAAGTCTACCATTCGTCCTTGCTTTGAATATTGCTGCTACATCTGGTCTGGTACTTCTGCTATATATTTAGAGATTCTTGATAAAATCCAAAGAAGAATCTATCTTACATATTTATAAGTCTACCATTCATCCTTGCTTTGAATATTACTGCCACATCTGGTCTGGTGGTCCTGATATATATTTAGAGATTTTTGATAAAATGCAAAGAAGAATCTGCAATGTTATTGGTCCTGACCTGGCATCTCGGCTCCAGTTCGTTCTCAACCCCGGTAATTGTTCTGATGAACTATTCGTTATGATACCTAGACTTTATGAATTTTGAAAGCAGTACTAGATTGGCAAATAGGTCTCATCATTTTACAGGTGAATTGGCTGGATGTAACCGTAAGTTCTATGCTAACTGTTTCTTTTCTCGCACTTCTCGCTTGTAGATCTCTCTTCCAGCTTCTTTCTTCCCTGACAATTTCGATCTTCAAAAATTTAAATGCAATGTCAATCGCTATCTTCTGCCTTTTTTTTCCCTTTTATCGTCATTTTTCCTAATAGAATATTTTTGTCGTATTCTCTAAGACCCAGTACCGCCTTCTTAGTGGCGTTGTCATCTTGCTTGACGTGAAATGATTAAAAAATGTATTGCTGTCATATTTGGACCGGAGCTGCTCAATCTTCACTTCCCAGCTTTGACAGAGTTCAAAAGCGTCAATGAGGCCTTGTGAATGATCCATTGTTTTCCACCCTACATCCCGTTTCCCCACAGACGAAACGTTGCTAGTTTTCGCTTATCAATATTACCATGCAAACTATTCTGACGGGTTCCACTATTTCCGAACTTTACAGTTAAAACCCGTTATACCATGTATACAGTGTAGAATCATTTGCTATGTATCCCGTTGGTAATAAAAATATTCCATTCGAACTGCTTCGTTTGAAGAACCGCTTCTTCGTAGATCATGCTCCCTAAAGGCTGTTCTTCAATCTTAAACTCTAGCTCAACTGTTATACAAAAGACTCATTCAGTAACCATCTATATCTTTGTGTAAATTAAAACAAAACGAATAATTCCATTATTATTTACTTTTTTCGTATTTTTCCAATGAAAAATGAACCAATGTACATGTTAGTACTTCTTATGTCCATTCCTTGAAGTCGTTCCTTGCAGATTGACCACAGATTCTCGACTGGATTTAAATCAGGAGAGTTTCCGAGCCAGTCGATAATACTTTCATTTGCTCACTGGTAAGGCTTGCCAGTGTGTTCGTGCAGCGTTACAATTTTCGTAGGCTTCCTTGGAGTAACGTCCATCGCAGACAATGGCCTTAGACCAACTAATCGACAGTCGAGACAATAGTGTCTGGGCGTGATGAAAATCTGATGCAATCACGGATGACGCAATATTTTTCAAGGCCAAATAAATTTCATCATACACCCCGAAAACAGATTCATATTACTGCACACCACAGCAAATGACCTAATCTGAGGATAAAATATAAATCGATTACAGCCTGTCACGCCAGTCGGTTTAAAAATGGCCGTATGGTGAAAGAAAGGAAACTAAAGCGGTTGTTTCAGTTAATGTGCACAAAGGTGTATATAATGCTTTTGTAAGTACGTCATGAGTACATCACAGAAACTATAAACGAAAATAGATTCATATTACTGCACACCACTGCAAATGACCTAATATGAGGTAAAAATAGAAATCGATTACACCGTGTCACTCCAGTGGGTCTGACCGAATGGCGAAAAGAAAGGAAACTAAAGCGTTGGTTTCAATTGCTTGGCACAAGGATGTACTTCGAATGATTCTTCAGTTAATAGTGGAAGAACAACAGTAAATAAAAGTAAACGTCCATTATTATGAGAGTTAATTTAACATCTGAAATATCGAAGGGACATTGTAACATACAGAGGTATGTCCATGGTTTTTTTAAGCGTTTCACCCCAAGCAAGGCGGGAAGCCACTAGCACGCAAGGGGTTACAGGAAGTTGGAGCTAGAGCAAATAGGAGTGATAGAGGAAAGGATGAAGAGAAGGATAGGGGATAAACCAAGGCAATGGAGATGTCGATTGACATTACATTTGAATAGTTGGAGATTATAGCTATCAGGGAAACAGGAAAAGCGGAGGGAGTTCCACAGGCGAGAAGTGCGAGACATGAAGCTATTGGAGTAGAAGAGATGACTTCCTTTAACAGTTTCGACAGTGAAAGGGTGAAAGCGAGATGCCAGCCTAATAGAACGCTTAAATTCATGAAGTCTGGGAACCAGCGAAAGCAGCTCATCGGAGCAATTACCATGAAAGTATTTGTAAAAAAGACAGAGGGAGGCGACGGCACGTCTGTGAGAGAGTGACTGCAGACGAGATGCCAGATCAGGGCCAGTTACGTTGCATATCCGTCTCTGGATTTTATCAAGGACCTTGAGACAAACACCAGACCATATATGGCAGCAATACTCCATGCAAGGGCGAATGGTTGATATGTAGATTTGAAGGATCGACTCCGTCGAGAAAAATTTCCTGGCGCGGCACAGAGAGCCAACTTTCCTTGTGGTGGACGAAGCTATTGATTCAATAAGATCAGCAAAAAAAAAAAAAAAAGCTAAAAGTCATCTGGAGAGGCAGAAATATTCAGCAAAAAGCTTAGACTCTGGTGATATTTCTGCACGTGTATGAATTAACGATAGAGAACGAAAGACGGGCTACAGAGATTAAATGTTAGGGAAAAACCATATGGCGCTTCTGACGAAGACAATATCGCCAACTGGGAAGTATTAGTAAAGAAAATTAGGCAACGTACTTGCCCGATAGGTAACCCCACTGCACACAGTAAAGAGATGCAAACTAAACTAGTAAGGGCAGGTTTCTCGTTGAACAGTATTTGGCATGTCAATCTTGCAAATCGCGGTGTAAGGAAAGGGAAAGAGAATCAAGGAGAGAAATAATTAGGGGATAAATCCCATGACAAAGGCACGGTGGAGTAATGGATAGCGGCTCGGATTGAGGAATCGGAGAGCCGAGTTCGAATTCCAGTCGAATCCATTACATTCCCTTGGGAAATGTATAAATCCTCTTCCCTCACTAACTATGGGTAAATAGCAGGACAGACTGGGTTCTATAGCCTTGGGTGGCAACTGGTTTAGGAGAAGGACAACTTCTGCTGGTTTTGAAATAGGCTGACAATCTACTCACTTAAAAGAAGTTTGTTATAGAAACCGTAATTATATCTTACGGCCCTATGTTCCCCAAGGAATTTAAAGGCATACTATATATATATATATATATATATATAACAAGGAACATTGAAGTTTCATTTTAGACGCCATCAACAGGGCTGACGATTGCGTTTAGCATGAAACAGCCTGTGGTCTTCAATGTTCACTTTTATATTTTTTTATTTACATACGCTCTATCGCTGATATTGAGCATTTTATCCCATAAATATATCACAGCTTAATACTATCATTCTTCATATATATATATATGTATATATATATATATATATATATATATATATATATATATATATATATATATAATACATGTCATATATATATATATACATATATATATAATACGTCATATATATATATATAATACATGTCATATATAATATATATATATATATATATATATATATATATATATATAATACATGTCATATATATATATATATATATATATATATATATATATATATATATATAAAGTTGCAAATTAAAAAAATAATAATATTTTTTATGAAAGTATTTATTTATGATATGGAACGCCACTGTGTAGGAATATTCGAACACAGTGGCGTTCCATATCACGTGACGTCCGCGTCTCGCGACGGACGCTACTTGTAAACAAACTGTTATTTCTGAAGAAATATATATATAAATAAATAAATACTTTCATAAAAAAAACATTATTATTTTTTTAATTTGCGACTTTTTATATATATACATATTAAGAAAGTGTACGTGGCTTCTCTATTGCCAACGTTGTGCAAACATTTTGTGTGAATTGATTGGACGGTTTTTGAAATATTAGAAAAAACTTATCTCGATAATAATTTGGCACGCAGTGTGTATATATATATATATATATATATATATATATATATATATATATATATATATATATATATATAGCATAATGAGAAGCCACGTATACTTTCTTGATATGTATATATATAAAAAGTTGCAAATTAAAAAAATTATGTTTTATTTTATGAAAGTATTTATTTATGTATAAATTTGATATTTCAAATTGTCCTCAATCTTTCATCAGAAATAACAAACAGTTATTTCTGATGAAAGATTGAGGACAATTTGAAATATCAAATATATATATAAATAAATAAATACTTTCATAAAATAAAACATAATTTTTTTAATTTGCAACTTTATATATATATATATATATATATATATATATATATATATATATATATATATATATATATATTCCATAAGGAAGCTGACACAATTCGAAAAACAGAGAATGATAACTGTACATGAAATTCCTAATCGAAGCAATTGTTTTCTAGAAGAATCTGAACATAACTTTATGAGAGGAGCCCTTCTGGTTTTGATTCGATGTAAAAACATTTCGATCTTGTCTATGTGAATAATCATTGACTGACAAAAACCGATCTTTGTAAAGCCTGGTTCAACACGGTAAGTCCAGACACAAACTTGATGTATCTTCCAACCCGAAGCCATAAATGTACAGAGCAATTAATCTATGTCTCTGAAAATTATAAAAATTTATCTGAAATCTGTTTGCTCGCTGGCAATATGATATTTACTGTCTTGTATTGCTGCCATCTAAAATAACATACGAGCTGATTGTTTGCTTTTCGCAACGGAGAAAAATTGCCAATTATTTCCAACTGAAAGCATTTAGTATTTAATTCTGTGTATTTTGGAGAGATTTCAACATTTTTATTTGAATTTTTTCATGAAATTTTAATATGATAACTCGTTCCATTCTTTCGCTCCGTTTTTCAGTTGAGGTTGACTTTCGTTTGCAATATTTTAACTTCTTTTACTTTTTCATTTAATGTTTTGAAATTTTCGAATTTTCTTCTAATATTTCAAGATATTTCTGCTATTTTTATTCAATGTCCTGATGATTAAAATGTTTGATAGTTGAACTGTTTCGTTCCACACCTGTGTTCCATCAAGAATCATGCCAAATACCATTCCACTAAGTATGATTCAATTTTATTTGGACACACACACACACACACACACACACACATATATATATATATATATATATATATATATATATATATATATATATATATATATATATATACTTTTTTATTTTAAGATATGACATTGAAAACGTGTCAAAATCGCTACACAATTGCAGTTGTGTTTCTCTGCGTATTAACGCAAATCATCAGGCGATTGTAAATTGATTGATTTTGACATGTTTTCGATGTAAAATAAAGAAAATTGCTCTACTTTGTATTGAGCCCTCGTTTAACTTAAATGCTACAAACGTTGGGATTGTACTCTACCTGGTTATATATATATATATATATATATATATATATAGCTTGATTTCATAATGTATGACGTCATTTGTTTACATTTGGATACGCATCAAACAGATATGAATGTACGAGAGAAAATCAAGGAGAAATGTAGTTTAAAAACTGTAAAATCGACTTTGCTAACCAAAACGCTCCTCTATGGCGAAATCGGTAAAAGCACGTCAGGCTATATGACGGTTCTGTATAGGCTACAGGTTCGAATCCTGTCGGAGAACGCATATTTTCTATGAAAATTTCTCGGACATTCAGACCGGTAAATGTTGTTAATACTGTTTATTATAAACAAAGCATTTACTTAAATATTTGTATCTATAAAAAAAGAGCATAAACATAAAAATATCTTTATATATATATATATATATATATATATATATATATATATATATATATACGCACACACACAAAGAGGGTTTACCGATTAACCAATGTCTGAACAGTGTCTTTAAGCGAAATCCTTTTCGTCATAGATTACTCGAAATTATCATATCTGCTCAATTACGCATCCGAGTCAGTTAAACCACTGGATCTAACGACGGTTTCCTCTGTCCATGGAGAAGCAGGTTCGAATCGTGCTGGAGAGTGAATATTTTTCTTAAATGTTATTTCTCGAATATTCAGGCGGCTAGACGAATACAAATCTACTGCTTAATAAATAAACAGAACGTCTACTCAAATATGAGTATCCACTAAAAGTAAGATTTAAAGTCATAAAAATCTGTCGGATTAATAAATAAAAAAATCCATCATTTCTTTAATATATATATATATATATATATATATATATATATATATATATATATATATATATACACACACACACACACACATATATATATATATATGTATATATATATATTGTTAAATATAACAGACAACGAATATCTATTATGTTTGATCAAGAGCCGTTCTAAGTTTCATATAGTGGTTTTGGTTTCGGGAGAATATAAAGACGTTTGGATATTTTTATTATGATGCTCCTCGATATATAATTTCGACTCACATTGTCTGTTATATTTAACACTACACTATATATATATATATATATATATATATATATATATACGCAACAAAATTACATTTCAAATTAGTCACAACACATTACATTGCATCTCGACATATGGTTCTGGTGTTTTTTCATATTTCGGTTTGTCACGTAGTATGACGTCATTGAACCGCATCAGGAATTTACTACCTGTGTCTGCTATTCCGCGACCGTTATCGCCGCATAGAAATCTTCTATGTCAACATAATAGAATATCATCTTTTATGGTGGCTATCTTTGTTCAAATATCCGCATAACCACTCTGAAGATGGCACATGTGAGCCGAAACTTTAGATCATGGAACAGCTCAATAAAAAATATCAAAACTATTGGACAATTTTTGTCTTTATTTTCACCCGAAATTAAAGCAAATATACGGAGATTAGATCGGCTCCTGATCAAACATAACAGACATTCATTGTCTGTTATATTTAACCATATATGTTTACACACACACACACACACACACACACACACACACACACACACATATATAAAGATGGCCTGACGATTGTGTCTAGCATGAAACAGCCTGTCACCTCTAAGTGTTGACTTCAATGTTCACTTTATATATATATATATATATATATATATATATATATATATATATATATATTAGAGTATGCAGTGAGTATATATATATATATATATATATATATATATATATATTATTTTGCCATTAATATCATTAACATTGCTAATTAAATCTTTGTGTAATTACTTCTCTATGATATATATATATATAAATATTTCAATTAAAAGGTGCAATCATAATTTATAAATTCATGAATCATTCATACAAAAAACAAATATAGAGGTTAATGATTTATTTTTACTTTTCTATTTTCGTTGTCCTCTTATTACTGAGAAGTAAAAACAAGAACAAAATCTACTTCCATACCTGATGATGCCTGCAGGAACAGACAAAAGCTTGTAAAAAATTAAAAAGACCTTATGCAAATGGAATTTATAAACAGGGATCATATCATTCATATACAGGTTCGGGGTTGATGTATCTTATTTATATTGTTTGCGACGATGTATTCTCGCCATTTAAATCATTAACCTCTATATTTGTTTTTTGTAGGAATGATTCATGAATACATACATACATACATACATATATATATATATATATATATATATATATATATATATATATATATATATATATATATATATACATTTAAGTTATAAGGAACTTGGTAAACCGAACAGGTAAATCCAAAGAGGATGAAATCCTGAGAGCTCAATGTTAGGACAGAGCTAATATGTAATGAAAAACAAACCACTTTAAGGTACCATTACGATAATTTATTTCACCTGAATCCTTTTTTAAGGATTCAGGATCATCAGGTAAAACTTCCAACAACGAATTGAGAGGAAAAATGGGATTAGAAATTGGTGGGTAGTGTAATTTTTGTAATTTAATAGAGGGGGTTGAGAGTGGTAGTTAAACAGACAATATAAAGTATAGGGAGGGGTTAACTTTATATCTCTCTTAAGTATGTTTTATATTGGAGTAGGAGGAGTGACAGAACCTTGACCTCTTTAGATGGTTAATAAAACGGAAATGAATTGTAGAAAATGTATACAAGTGAGTCTTATGGTAAAGAGAGAGATAGGGGGAGGGGGAAAGAGAGATGGAGTTTTTATAATTTTGTTTTAACAAAATTATGTAAAAGATAGTTTACAATGTTTGATAGAAAATTCGATGTCTGAAAAAATTTTTTTTATTAACTTAAATCTTTAATTTTTTAAGTAAATAGTTTCAGGACTAAATATAACTATTATTGTAATAAACATATTTATCTAGGACATATAGAAATATTTAAAATTTTAATAGTTTATTCACCCGACTAATTGTATTTCCACAATATATATATATATATAAAAAAAAAAAAAATAACAATAACATCTATTTTAATATTTAAAATTAATTTATGAATGTAATTTATTTATTATATTGGTAAACTAAATTAAAGATTAGGTTTCATTATTTAATAGAATTTGAGGGTAATATTAATTTTCATTTATTCATATATGTCTCACAAATGTATTCATGTGAATCCCTACATACATACGATCATTAACAAGTCCAAAAAAAAAACAAAAAAAAACCCATAGAAACACTTGAGATAATTTACACAAAAATTCATTTATCCTCGTACATAAACTATATATACATTTTACAATCTTTATCTATATTTTAATATTTGAAATATATATATAGATTTTGGTTAAATTCCACAGTTAAAATTTAATTTTATCAATGTGATTTCGGAAGTGTTTCATTTTAAAGGAATTTAGCTAATATTATTACTATTATTAATAGTCAAAGAATGGTATATTTAAATTTAAATTATCAATTTAGAAATGAAACTCCCTTCAGAAGAAAACAAAATTTAAACTATAGAATATTACAAAAAGAAGGACATTACAAATTAAGAAAATAAATTTAAAATGTCATTAGAAAGACCCAATATTTCATTTAAAATCAATTCATGCACGTACGCACATATATACATACACACACACACACACACATATATATATATATACATACATATATACATACACACACACATATATATATACATCCACATACATATATACACATATACATACATATACAATTCATATATCCACAAATCTATATATCAAAAAATTAATCTAACCATTTAATCATCCGTATATATATATACATATATATAGAGACATACTCATATACACATACACACCCTTAAATACATATACATTCATATATAAGCACCTACATACAAAAAAAAGATATAAGAAGAATACATATATATATATATATATATATATATATATATATACATACATATACATATACATATGTACATTTACCAAATATAAATTCTAAGGTAATTACGTCTATATACATATATAGATTACAAGTAGTTAAATCCATAAAAACACACATGTTTAAGTACATGTACACACACATATACTCGTACATACACATATAATATACATATAAATACAAAACAAACATAAAAACATTTATACATATACATCCACACCCATGCAGCATACACGTTAAAAAAAAAAAAATTCAGTATTCAAACATGCTTCATATTAGTATATTTATACTCACACATGTGTATATCTATTTATACATATATATCCATACTACCATACATATGTGTCCACAATATAAATACGTAGTTACCCTTATCTATAATGTTCATATATATATATCTAAATAAGTTCACATATAAAAAAATTTTAAGTTCCACAACACATTTATCAAAGAGCACAGTGTCAGTATTTTCATATATTCATTTAAAACAATTTATATTTTCTATTTATATATCTACACATACTTTGTTAAAATGAGGTGATTTTTATGCCTACATTTACAAATCAACTCATTATGTCTGTTCAATAGTATGTCCGGATCCTTATGTTTTATAATTAGTATTTTTTCCATAATACACAAATTGCATCGGTCTCTGAAATTAATCGGAGTTTTGGCTCTTGAGACGATTTTCCATTTTATTTGTGGGGTTAATTTGTTTTCCAATAACTCCCAATAGTGCTTTGAAAGTGCAGTTTGGTGTTTTTTTGATTCATTATAAAAGGATTGGCGATGGTTGTAAAATCGTTGTTTCCAACTTCCCGCCGAAATTCCTATGTAGATCTTCTTATGTTCAATATTTTCTTTGGGGAAAATCGTAGCTTCGTATACTATGTTTTTGGACAAACATACTCCTTCTACTGGACAGACAGATCCTTCCCTGCAGTTACAGGTAGATTTGGTCTTTGGGCTTGTATTAGGATCTTTTTGAAGTTGATTATAAAATTCATTTAAAATTTTACTATTATGGGAGCTAATAATTTTTTCCATGTTGTTCATGCAGGAATAACTAATTTTTAAATTCATTCTATTGGACAACTTTTTTAATAGCTTATCTTTTTTAAAAATGTTTATCTATTAGTTTAAGAAAATATTTTCCTATATTAATGTTCGACAGCTTACAGAAGGGTGGGTTGAACCATATAATTTTCTATTTCTATTTCTAGATTTAGAAGACGTGTCGCTAGTAGATTTATCTATATAAGTGAGTGTTTGTTTGAATTTGCTTTTTAATAGGGCTTGATTGTATGTTGATTTATTTTGATCAAAGATGCTTTTATTAGAGGATAGTTTATTTATTCTAGTATTTACAGTGTTAGGGATCTGTTTCCTAATTGCTATAGGGTGGTTTGAGTCGATATTTATGTATATGGGCGATTGGTTCTCCTTTTGGAAAGGTTTATAAGTGTTATTTTCAAGATCAAATGTTACGTCTAGAAAATTTACTATTTTCAGGTTATATGATATTTCTATTTTAAAACCTATATATTTGAAAGCCTTAATTATTTTCTTCTGGAGTTGGGATGTAAAATTACAAAAATTACACTACCCACCAATTTCTAATTTTTCCTCTCAATTCGTTGTTGGAAGTTTTACCTGATGATCCTGAATCCTTAAAAAAGGATTTAGGTGAAATAAATTATCGTAATGGTACCTTAAAGTGGTTTGTTTTTCATTACATATATATATATATATATATATATATATATATATATATATATATATATTATACACTTTTATATTAGTACATGTAAGTAACTACTCCAAAATTATACATTTTGTTTCGAAGTTTTATAAAAGGCCTGATCAGGTAGTTAGCGATGATGGTAATAAACGATTTTATTTAAAATAGCAATTTATGATACATCACTTTATTTTTCGTTTTTGGAAAATTTTACATACAAATTAAAGAGGATTTTTATAAAAAAAAAGGAAAGAAAAAAGAAATCAACAAAAGGAAAAAAAGGAAAAGGAAAGAAAATAAAGGCAAAAGAAAGAGAGGAGTATATTGAAAATTACACAGATACAAAGGAAGAGGAAAGTTAAGAAAATAACGTAAGATGTTGATACAAATTAAGCCAATGAAATGATATTGAATAAGAAAATTCAAATTTGAACGGAAATGAAACGCCAACAGAAATACATTTGTTACGATGTCCTATTTCAAATTTTATGGTATTTTTAATGAAACAAAATTATCTATAGAACGTAAATAAAGGACATTTTAAGAGACAATTCAATACTTAACAAAACCAACCTTACATTATAAATTAAAATAAATTTTAAACTTTTATATTTTTATATTAATTTTAAATTAGAAACTATTACCAATACAAGAGAAAAAATAAAAAAATAATAAACCAATTTATGACTAAGCATATTACCAGTAATTTACGAATACTAACCAATAACTAAAGCTAGAATAAATCGCTGATGTTAACATTAAAATGTTTCTATATAGACAATATGCCATAAGACGAGAGATTATTGAGTTATTAAGTTTAGCAGGAGATAATGACTTCAATTTACAGTGTAACCCGGATATAAGAGACCTGGATATAAGAGAAACCCGGATGTAAGAGAGATTTTCTCTGGTCCCAAATTAGAGCCTGTGTTAATGTATATATAATAGACCAAACCCGGATATAAGAGAAACCCCGGATATAAGAGACTTCTTCTCCGGTCCCGACAACTCTCTTTTATCCGGGTTACACTGTATATATATAAATTACACCAGGGATTAAAGTAAGAATTTAGCGAAAAGTACCCATGGCAAACAAAAATGCATGTTCGTCAAATTAGGCGTATGCTCCGCATAAAATCGTTCGATATCGGCTTTAGTATTAGGTTGGTGCAAAAATAATGACGTAACAATGTCGTTTTTTGACGTTAAAAAATACGTCAAAAAACGACATTATTACGTCATTATTTTTGCACCAACCTAATATAAATTTTTAGCATATCTTTTTTGGAATATTGTTTTATTATATTTGTGCAATCGAGGTTCTGCGCGTCTTGCACGTAAGCATGTTCGGGCGCTCAGTGCAGTATCATAGCGTGCATTCAAATGTGCATGCTGCATTTTGAGTGTATATCCAATTTGTGTGTATGTGTATGGTGTGTGTGTGTGTGTGTGTGCGTGTGTGCGTGTGTGTGTATATGCCTGTCTGCGCGCGGCTCTGTTTGTGTCACTCTATAATCGACATGTATATATTCACGCTCCGATGTAAATCTTTTTTTTGGGCGGGAGGAAATAACGTTTTTTTTTTTCCTGTCTTTATTTTTTCTAATTAAAATAGCGGAAAGTGTGAAACAATCCAATTTATTTCCAATTCGATCAAGGCATAATCGAATACAAAGCCAATAATCTCGAAAGAATCGAACAGATTATATAAATTCCTTGGCAAAATTCTTTATGAGAAATCTTTGCCCAATTTTCAGTACGAGATTCTTTTTTTTTTTTTATTATCAACTAATTTTAAAATACTGATCTATCACGTTTTATTCCGTTTAGCCAACATGTTCAATGAGTTATAAAGGTTTCGGAGTTTTTTTTCTCTTTCTCTCTCGTTTAGCGTTTCCTTTGAAAAAGCTTCCTGTCTTTTATTCTTCTTTTTAATTCTTGCTCATATATGTTAGCCATATATTAAAATTCCTCAAATCGGCTGCTGGCCGTTTTCCAAGCTTCTCTATCCATCTGTTCATGTGGCACTATATCGATTCCATTAGCGATGTAGAGTAGTATCCACAACTTGTTTTTGGAATACATAGTGAGGGGAGAAGGATCAGGGGATTTAAATCACAGGACATATTAAAGGTAAAAAAAAAAAAAAAAAAAAAAAAAATGTGCCGGGAGAAACCATTGAGTAAACTCCTTTAAACTCAGGTTTCTATGTTGGTTAGTAGAACAAGGAAAAAAAAGGTTTGTTGATGGGTCAAAAGCTATTTCGGTCAACAAAAGACAGGAAGTTGTGGAGAGCCATTAAAGTCTACGTCTCGGGGGAAAATGGTACATAAAAGAAAATAATTAACTTGTTTATTTTCAACGCATCTTTACGGTCGATGTGTCCTCTGCTATGGCTAGATATTGAACTCGCAACTCTTTGGGTCAGGTCACGTTCTGGCAGGAACAAAAACTTGCACAGTTGATTTACTAAAGGGGATTAACTGAAACTGAGACAGCCAGAAAAGGCATGGTACGTGGAACTAGAACAATCTACCCCGGCGGAGTAAATAAAGGATTCGGTTCAAAATTCCAACACATATCACCTGAAGAAGGCCGGAGCATACAACGGACAAAATTTTGTGAATGTGACAGTAAAGATGAGAACATTTCGAGCGATGTAAATAGAGTAAATAGTTGCAATACTTCATTTCAGAAATATAGACAGATCATGAAGAAGGCCGGAGCGTACAACAGCCGAAACGTCGTAAATATGGCAATAAAGATGAGGTCAATAGTTGGAAGGATGTAAATAGTTGCAATACCTCGCCTTTATTATGAAAGAAAGAATCACAATGAATACGCACACAAGTGCGGACACATCTTGAAAATAAAATTATTCTTTTTTTTTTTTTAAATCATAAAAGTTTCGTTTGCATACCCGAAGAATATCGGAGAATGGATCAACCAAAACGTTGTGGTAACAATCCCAGAAAGCAGCACACTTCCGATCAACACTTGGATAGATCAAAGGTTGGTTTAGGAAGAAGGCCGGAGAGTGGATCAACCAAAACGTTGTGGTAACAATCCCAGAAAGCAGCACACGTCCGAACAACGGTTGGATGGATCAAAAGTTGGTTTAATGTTCAAATCATAGAAAATCGAAGGCCTAAACCCAACCATAATTGTTCCAGGCAACGTTTTCTAACCTTGCTCATAGAATTGGCAAGTTTTTGAAACGAGTCTTACATTGCAGAAACCCAGAAAATGTTACGATTATTGATTTTTCAGAGGTTCACACCTAGAAATACTTTACGTATCATTAGTATAAGGCATATACAACTCAGATATTGATTTTATATATATATATATATATATATATATATATATATATATATATATATTACCTTTCGGTGTATTTTGAATGTTTTTAACACTTCCCCGGCTTCTGGAACGAGAATGAAGAAAATATCTGCGTTCACTTTTCATGAGGCTAGATTATATTCCTTTATGTTGAAAAAAAAACAAAAAAAAAAAACTAGTTAAATTTTTTATTCTGGCGCTATATATTCGTATCTAAATAATAGAACTTTAAACAGTTACTTGTGTTACTTTCATTTTTAGTTCCATATATACTATGATTGCATCACTGTATTGAAAAGCATCCTTTATTTATAGTTTGGCGCTGCACATTCGTCTTGGGATCATTGGAATCTAAAAATCTACACTTTACTTGTCGACGTATTTATATTTTGGCGCTATACATTCGTTATTTGGACTGAAAAAAAGCTACATCTGTTTATATTTTGGTTCATACATTCGTCCGTAGATCAGTGGCCTTTAAAAACTACCTTCATCTAGGTTTGACGCTACACAATCTTTATTAGATCACTAAGTTGAAAAGGCTATTTCTATTTACATCTTGGCGATATACATTCGTTTTTTGATGATCCCACTAAAAAAAAAAACTTACATTTATTTATATTTTGGGAAACATGCATCCTTGACTAAGTGGGCTGTAAAAAATACATTTATCTACATTTTGACGCTAAACATTCTTTATTGGATCACTGGAATGAAAAGAATATATACATTTATATTTTGGCTATATACATTCGTTATTAGATCATTCGATCGAATAAAAGCTATGTTTATATATTTTAGGGTACATATGCGTTCTTGGATCAGAAGGCTTTAAAAAAAAAACTACTTTAATTTACGTTTGACGCTACACATTCTTTTATTAGCTTACTGAACTGAAAAGACTATTTTCATTTATAGCTTGGCGCTATACATTTGTTTTTATATCATTCAATTAAAAAATGATTGCCATTACAATATTTTAATTTGGACAGAACTAATACTAAAATGAAAGAAACTATGATTTATACTGATGCAGACCCCTACATATGTCGAAATATTTTAAAATGATTGTCATAACAATATTTTGATTTGAAAAGAAGAAATACTAAAATGAAAGAAATTATGATTCACACCCAGGAAGACCTCCACTAAAACTAAAAGTTTTTGCCAAATTTTCTATACACCCATTCACATATTGTTTTTTTTTTTTACACATTGGTAGTTTGTCGACGTCTGTCACCTTGGCTTTTGTTCTTATCTTTGTTTGATCTCTGGTTTTCAGCAAAAAAGAATAGTCTACCATGTGAATGACGAAGTGGAGATGTCAAAATCAATCATATACTGAAGTTAAATATCTGGGAAAGAAAATGTAAGACTGAAATCAGAACGTGCCAAAGTGCCTGCCAATAAACTCTGCAAAGTCAAAAGACATTGGAAGATTTCGTTAAAAACAAAGAAAAGAATGCTGAATTGCAATGTAATACTCCTACATGGCAGCGAATCCGGGACAATTCCTTCAAAAGTGAAGAGGAAACTGGAGGAAAGAGAATTTTTTTTAAACATTGCATCTCAGTCAAAGCGATAATGACACTAGGACACTAGAGATTACAGGGAGTGAAAGAGAACGAGAAGAATTTAGTGAGGAGAAAGAACAATAAAAGAATAGGTTTCAGGAAGAGAGATGTAGATAATGCCACTAGGATTCAAGGAGCTACTGGGAGTGAAAGAGAATGAGAAGACTTTAGTGAGGAGAAAGGACAATAAAAGAACAGGGTTCAGGAAGACAAATGATGGCGATAAGGCCACTAAGACGTAAGGGGTCGCTGGGAGTGAAAGAGAATGAGAAGACTTTAGGGAGGTGAAGACAAGAATGGACAGTAAAGGAGCATTATTCCGGAAGTCAAAATAGAGATGTTGCATTTAAATTTTGAAGTTTTGAAGTAGCAGGGAAGCAAGAAATAGTTCGCACAGATGACATGTGAGAGAAAAGAATCTATTAGCATAGAAAATACGGTTTCAACTAGGTAGTAAACTGATGAGACCTTGTTGATAATGTAGCTGCATGCTTACATTCATGCAGTTAAGATACCAAGGAGAACAGATCATCAAGATAATTGCAATATTTGTAGAAAAGACAGCGGAAAGCCACATGACGTCGGTGGGAATGTGACTGAAGTCGAGATGCCATTACAGACACTTATTTGAATTTTGTCACATAATCTCTAGATATGTAGTGGCAGCTTCAGATTCAATGCACGGACGAATGGTAGACTTCAGCAGAATGATAATAACAATGGCATATACGGAAAACGGAAACAGTGAGGTAATTTTAAGGAAAACAGAAACAAAAGGGATACTTATACAGGGTGCAATGGATAAATTGTCGTTTAAATGACGCCGAAATGAAAATAACACTGGTATCTCATTTTAACAGATACGCAGGGTGCGATAGATAAATTGTCGTCTAAATGACGTCAAAATGAAAATAGCACTGGCATCTCATTTTAACAGATATGCAGGGTGCGATAGATAAATTGTCGTCTAAATGACGCCGAAATGAAAATAACATTGGCATCCCATTTTAACAGATGAGGGTGCGATAGATAAATTGTCGTCTAAATGACGCTGAAATGTAAATAACACTGGCTTTTCATTTTAAGAGATATTCAGGTTGCGATGGATAAATTGTCGTCTAAATGACGTCAAAATGAAAATAACACTGGCATCTTATTTTAACAGATATATTCACCAAAATTACATAAAAATATATTGAAATACTAAAGAGTAAATATATTTAATAAAATCGCCATTGGCGTCAACCGCGGCCTCCTGACGACTTCGGAATCTCCTGCAACTCTTCTGGACGGTCTCATTGTTTAAGTTGGTGAATGTTGCCATAATCCTTGGTTTCAGTTCATCTTTGGTGTTACAAGGAGTTTTGTTTGTCTCTTGCTCAACTGCATTCCACACATGATAACCGAGGGGGTTGCAGTTTGGGGAGATGTAAGGGATGATGCGGTCGCAGAAATTATCTGACACCCCAGTTCCTGCTTCTATGGCAAAATGCAGAGTCCTGTTGCCAAACATGGCGTCTTCCAGCAGCTACCCTCTTCAACTAGCCCTGCATCCTTAAGGCATTTGATATAGGCCTTCGTGTTGAGACTGAGGACCTCGATCACAAATTCAGGAGTTCTTTTCTTATCAGAAAGATCAGAGTGAGTTTGACGAGCTGCCGTACCTTCGTAATTCCCATTACACTCATTCAACTCTTTCCGTATCCTCTCCATTGTCCTCAGATTGACACCCAAACACACTGAAATGTTCGTATTGGAGCTTCCGGCGCGAATGCCAAGCAGTACAGTATTCCGTTTCCAAATTTCTGGCGGATTGAATTGCGTCATGGTGCTCATTTTCTCACAAACGGCACCCAACTGGCCCTACTATATCTGTTCAGTCGGCAAAATAAAAAAAAATAACAACGGGTATGCGTGAAATAAAAAATAAAATAAAATTGCGACAATTTACCCATCGCACCCTGTATATAAAACGAGAAAGAGACAGTTGTTATTTCTGGGAGACATGATACGGAAAGAGGGCTTGGAAAATTTAACACTCACAAGATATATCGAAGCCAAATGAGAGGGGGAAAGGCAGTGGGTCACCTCCTTGACGAGCTTGTGTGAATGTATTGCAGAACGGGAGTAGGACTGATGGTAAAAATAGAAACTTTACTACGAGTTACAAAGGATAGAAAGTTGTGGGGAGCCATGAACGCTTATGTCTTGAAGGAACACGGTATATAGAAGCTCAAGCTCGTATATCTTTTTATGGTATATTATCATAACCCCAGATATCGCTGTTTCATTCGACGCTATAATTTTAAGAACGAATGTCGAGGTGCTAACCCGACATATGTCTACATATTGTTCATTGCAATTAGTTGCATTGTCACATTATTCAGGGTCTTTGGACGAAGGCCTGATTCAGTCGATATCAATTATCATTGGAATTTGTATAGAATGTGTGTCACCGTGATGTTATCTTAGCCATCTTATAAGCTTTAGAGAGAGAGAGAGAGAGAGAGAGGAAGAGAAAGAGGAAGAGATAGAATGAAGAGAGAGAGAGAGAGAGGAAGAGATAGAATGAAGAGAGAAAAGAAAAAGTGATAATCTATAAAACAAAGAAAGGCAAGTGGAGAGTTGACTGCGAGTTGTAAATAAAACAGCATGGATAAGTCAACTGATAGTTGTCAACGGAGATAGATAGATAGATATGAACAGAGTGAGATAGATAGATAGATAGATAGATAATGAAGAGACTGTGATGGATAGATAGATAGATAGATAGATAGATAGATAGATAGATGCATCTATTTATCTATGAACAGAATAAGATATCTATCTAACTATTAAGAGAGATAGAAATAAAGAAGTTGAAGTATCTATGAATAGAATTATATATATATATATATATATATATATATATATATGTGTGTGTGTGTGTGTGTGTGTGTGTGTGTGTGTGTGTGTATGTTTGTATGTGTGCATGAAAAGACTGAAATAGATAACAGATAGCTATGAACCCACTGAGATAGATAAGCAAGTAGGTAAAATGTAATTACAATTTCTAACATGAGTTTTTCAAGCCTAAATTTATTATTCCCTCTCTAGCTAATGAATGGTTTGCTAAAACAGACCAAATATATTAATGGAAATAATGTTTCCTGGTTGACGTTAATACGATCCAAGAATAGAACACAATATTAACCCAGAGGAAATATTGACAAAAACCTATATCGCTTTCAAGCTATGAACTGAGCCATTTAAATTAACGAAAATGTAGCAGTTGTAAATATTCCTTAGAGAAAGATCAGACATTGTATTCAAGATGCCGCTCAGAAAAAAATAGATTGAGGTGTTAACCAAATTGCCCAAGATTACTTACATTTAGACCAAGTATTATTTAGTATTAAAAAGTACGATTTCTAACCCATCGATGTGGTGTAGAGGTTAGCGAGTGGATTAAATATTATGTTCAGTGTGGTATTCTAAAATCTTGATCTGATTCCAGAAAATGATGTAATATATGCAGTAACAATGTCGAACAAAGCGGGTGATGGTTAGAGTGATCAAAGGGTTTCTCGTATTTGATAACATAATTAAATGAAGACAGGACACGCTGCCAACTTAGTACATATCAGGAAATACTGGTGTGAATTCCGTCAGGTCTCGCATATGTAAAGCGACAAATCACCATCATCATCACTTAACTACTTGAATCGGCCAGTGGGTGGGACCTAAGGGCAGAAGAATCAGGCATCATCTAGCATGATCTGTTGGCGGTGACCCTCGGGCGTTCCAGCGTTGGCACGTCCGCTCACACTTTGATATTGCCTGACCAACTTTTACGTTGCCGTGCCTGCTTGCGTCCGCCTTCAACTGTGCCTTGCATGATGGTCTTGCAGAGGCTGTTATGCCGTGTGACGTGGCCAAACTAGGACCTCTTAATAATGGCGAGGAGAGACATTCCTGTCGGCCCACGATACTTTAGACCTTGCTCTGTACATAGTCATTTTGTGCTCCCAGTAGGATATCCGGAGGAGCTTTCACAAGCATTTTATTCTCGAACGCTTGGAATTATTTTTCCTGCTTCAACCAGTAGATTCCAAGTCTCCCACCCATGGAAGAGGATGGATACGACAGACGATTTATAGATCCTGAACATAGTATGGGAGCTGATGTTAAACTAACATATACTGGCTATCGCTGTTATGGCGATCCTTGTGCCACAAAGTTTTGGGTCAATCGATATCTATCTATTATGGTAATTTACACACGCACGCATGAACTCTATACAGCTATAAATAGGAGCAGGTACTGCCTTTTTAGAGAGGGAAATTCCCAACAGTCAGCTCTGGCAGTCGGACCGAACATTCTTGCTGTAACACTCTCGCTTGTATATGTTTGTATTACTGTTTCTGTTAATATATTTGTTTAACTCAATTCTTCTCTCAATTTCTCTCTTTTTGCAAAAAGAGGCACATATGTCTTTCTTTGCTTTTTGGGTGATCAGTCCTTCGTCATGAGAAGCGCAGCATGCCATAGTGTTGGAAATGATTCGATGATTACTTAAATTAAAAGATGATTACTTAAATTGTAATTTGGAGCGCCTAGTTTAAAGTAACCGGGCTCGTTACAGAGAATGAATCGCTACTGTAATCAGTTACAGCCTTAACAAATGGCTCCTCTCATATAAAGTAAATACAGTGTCACTTTTTCTCTTCCGGCTTTACGCTTTCCAGCCAATTCTGATCTTCAAAAATTTAAATGGAATGTCAGTCGATATTTAATGTCTTGATTATTCTTCTATTGTTCTCTCTCCTTAATGTTTCTCTTTTTTTCTTGTCCTTCCGCACTCTGTAACCCCCCTGTGTCATAGTGGCCTTGCATGGGGTGATATGATTAAAAAAGAAAACCTTTTCCTATGGACAAACCACTAGTAGCCTCTCTCTATTTTATCGCTATGAACAGATTCAGACAGAAATATTGATATACAAATGAATGTATATAAACGAAAGGCACAGGAAAATTATCGGTTAAGGATTTTAAAATTTATTTTTTCTACGTTTCGGATCATATTCTGAATTTAGAGTAAGGGTTGAGATATAAACTGTCCAATGTCTGAGTACTTTCGGTCATTATTAGCCATTACAAAAGGCTTTTGATTTTTTACTGTCTTTTTAAGTATCACGAGCGTTTACGTGTGTGTCACGTGATAGTTCGTGTCGTCTGATTTTTTCATATTATTATTAAAACCTATTTATTATATCTGATCCGAAATTTGATATTAGTTCATCGATAGTAGATTGTTGGTATTTCTGTTGTCTTTCTTTTCTTTCTATTCTCTTTGTATTAGCGTTAATTTCTTAGGCTTTCTTTTGCCTTTCTTTTCTTTCCTTTTCCTTTTGTTGATTTCTTATTTTCTTTCCCCTTTTCATTAAAAAAAAATCCTTTTGACATTGTATGGAAAATTTTCCAAAAACGGAAAATGAAGTGATGTTTCATAAATTGCTATTTTAAATAAGATCGTTTATTACCATCATTGTTAATTACCCGAAGAGACTTTTTATTTAAACGTCGAAACAAAATGTACAATTTTGTAGTAATTAATTACATGTTCTAATGTAACACTGTATAATATAATATAATATAATATAATATAAAATAATATAATATAATATATATATATATATATATTATGAAATGGACAAAACAATTATTTACGACATTTTTTTATGTTTATACGTTCTTTTTATAAATACAAACATTTAAATACATGCTCTGTTGATCCGTAACCGTATAGGATACAGGTTCAATTCCTGTCGGAGGATGCATATTTTTTATGAAAATTTCTCGGTCATTTAGGCGGTAAATGTTGTTAATACTGTTTATTATAAATAGAGCATTTACTTAAATATTTGTATCCATAAAAAGCGTATAAACATAAAAAATACAGAGACCTGCTACACCACGTGGCACAAGGTCCCCAAACGACCCTCCACGGGATTTGATTCAGAGTCTGTCCTTTTTGTAGACAAGTTGACATCCAAAGCTATAGAACCCAGTCTGTCCTGCTATTTAACCATAGCTGGGGTGGTGGCCATAGCTCCGGAAAGAAGGTAATTCTCAAGGGTATTATCCTGTAAGTGAATGTAATGGATTAATCAATCCGAGCCACTATCTACTGCTCCACCGTGCTTATATATATATATATATATATATATATATATATATATATATATATATATATATATATATATATATATATATATATATATATATATATATATATATATATATATATATATATATATATATATATATATATATATATATATATATATATATATAATTCCGGTTATATTGTCCGATTTCTTTTTGAATTTGTAGGTCTGATGAATTGGATCGTAATTACGATTCCAATGTAATAAATTATAACCATGGAATGTTAGTGTTTAAGCCTTTTATATTATATTCTTGCTCATAGACATTAAACTCTACCTGGATTCTAACCTCTTGGAAATTTATATATATATATACTGATCACTAATATTATATATACATATATATATATATATATATATATATATATATATATATATATATATATATATATATATATATTAGGTTTATATATATATATATATATATATATATATTAGGTTGGTGCAAAAATAATGTCGTTTTCTCACATATGTTACTATGTGAACAAACGACATTATTTTGCACCAACCTAATATATATATATATATATATATATATATATGTGCAGAGAGAGTGAGAGAGAGAAGGAGAGAGATGTGTCTGTTTGGGTAAGAAGACTATATTTTAATTTTGATATATTAGAACAATTTTAGGAAAGTCTAGAACAAAGTGGAAAAAATCTTTTCGTGTGGCGCATTTTGTCCTTCTTGACATCACCAGAATAAAGAGAGGGATGGGATTAGACACATATACCAAGGAAGAGGGAACGTTGAAATTTTAAATTTATTAAAAAAAAAAATGTTTTGGGTATGTAGTCTAGCCGATTTCATTTAGTTTGTTTTTGTCTTTGCTCTATGTTTTTTTTTGTCATATATATATATATATATATATATATATATATTTAAAAATTATAACATATGTACGTTATAATATTACTGCTCAAATAACCATTTCAACACTTCGGGTGACTTGTCGAATGATGGTGTTGCCTGTGAATCTTTATTTTATTTGCAACACCCTCACTTGACAAGACGCTCGAAGTGTTGAAACAAAATGACTATTTTCGTAGTGTTGTTATAACATACATATGTTAAAATTTGTAAATAAATATTATTCGCTCTACTCAGTATTGAGCACTTTTTTTTAGGTTACTGGAAGTTTATTCCATCTATACTAACCTTGTATTCGTCTCTCTTTCTCTCTCTCTCTCTATATATATATATATATATAAATATATATATATAAAATTCTCAAAATGTGTGTATGTATATGTGTGTGTGTGTGATAGGATGTTGTTTATGCGCGTCCAATGTTTTCATCCGATTTCGATAAATATTTTTTGCCTCATAGATAATTCTTCAGTGCTGGTTTTGATTCCAAATTGGCTGGAAAAAAAAAATTACAACCTTAAAGGTAAAAAAACGAAAAAAATTAATTTTTACACTTTGCTCAAAAAATCAAATGCAAAATTTAATATCTGTAAAAAACAGCATACAATCAAATTTAGAGAGTTGAACGCAAAAGATTATTTGAATTAAAAAAAAAATGTTATAAATGAAATTATCGTATATTATTATTATGATGGTCATGGATAAGGTTCCTTCGATATAAGATTGAGAACGCAAAAATGGTCCTTTTCAGCCCCCACCCTCACGATTCAAACTATTACCCACCCGTTTGGGGATCCGCCTCAGTTGCACCTAAATGTTGTTACTAATATTGATTTTCAAGTGGTCTGACGTTAATCTTAAACTGCTCTAAGTGAAAGGTAAAAATACCCAGTAATGAAACACCTGGTCGAATGGCGGCTTATACTGCTAGTATATATATATATATATATATATATATATATATATATATATATATATATATATATATACTGCTAGTATATATATATATGTGTGTGTGTGTGTGTATTTTCGTGTGTGTTGTGGTATAAGACTTTTTCTCCTTTAACCGGTGGGGTAGAACCTTTAACATTAGTAGAAATTTCTCCTCAAAAGATATAAAGAAAGAAACGTGGAAAAAAAGAAAGAAAGAAAACGAGAAATAGATGAAGAAAGAGAAAGAGAAAAAAGAATGAGAGAAAGAAAGAAATAAAGAACGACAGAAAGAATGAGAAAAGAAAGAATCAGAGAAAGAAAGAAAGACAGAAAGACAAACGAAGAATGACAGAACAAAACAAAAAAAAACAGAAAGAATAAAAAAAAGAGAAAAGACAGAAAAAAAAGGATGAAAGAAAGAAAGAAAGAACGACAAACAGAAAAAGACCGAAAGAAAGAATGAAAGAAAAAAAGACAGAAAGGATGAATGAAAGAAAGAAACAGACGGAAAGAAAGACAGACAGAAACAAAGAAAGTATGAAAGAAAAAATGAAAGCTTAAAAAAAGACAGAAAGATGACAAAGAAAGAATGAAAGGAAGAAAAAAGACAGAAAGGTAGAACTATAGAATGAAAGAAAGAAAAGAAAAAAGGCACAAAGAATGTAAGAAAGAAAGAAAGAAAGAAAGAAACCAAGAAAGAGTGAAAGAAAGAAAGACATAAAGAAAGAATGAAAGAGAGAAAGAAAGAAAGACAAATAAAGACACAAATAAATAAAGAAAGAAAAAAAGAAAGAAAGAATGATCAAAAAAGCATCGTATTGTAAAAGTTATCAGAAAATGCGTCATAAAGTTTAAAACAGATATGAAAAAAAAATTAGTCAAGGAAGGAAAAACAGATATTCATAACGTCACCGATAACAAATTAGAAGAAAAAAAAAAAAGCCAAAAAGGCCGAAATTGAAAATAATAAGTCAAAAATAAGAAATCTTTAATATGAAGTTGTATTTCCCATTTTTCACAACGCCATTGACGTGTGAGTAACATGTTTCAATCGAAACATCTCAAGAAAAGAAAGTTTCTGTTTTTTCCGAAACATTTCTAAAGCAGTCATGGCATCTCAATTAGTAATAAAAGATAGTAGTAGCATAGCAATAAGACAATTGATAAAAATTGCTTCTGCGGATCTTATAAAAACGTAAAAAGAAAAAAACATTTTCAATAATAGTAGTTATTTTTGTGTTATTGCTCTGTTGGAAGGGGGGAGAGAGACAAGTCGCATTTTGATAGACGTAAGACGTTGCTGTGATGGTTTTAAAAGGAGTTATTTGGTTGTCTCAGAAAATCAATAGAACGCTATAAATTTCATAAATAACGCCCCTTGATGTTCGATCGTCTGCTAAAACCGGGACGTGACTGGAGGTAAAAAAAAAAGGAAAATGTAATATCTGGCGCTTGTTCATCTGACGGCACGGTGTGAAATTTTGAATTGAATCAGAAAAGATAAATGAAAAAAACGAATGTAAGATGTGTTGTAAGAGAGGAAAAGTAAAGGGACTCAACTGGCTAGCAAGAAGAAGAAGAAGAAGAAGAAGAAGAAGAAGAAGAAGAAGAAGAAGAAAAGAAACGGAGACAACGGGGAGTGAATGAAAACTGGCGAAAAAAATTAATTTTGAAGAAAAAGAGTGAATGACAATCTAAGAATAAGAGGGAATCGGAGACAAAGGGCGTAGAAGAGATTAAAAAGGTGAAAGAAAAACGAAAAAGAGATAATAAGAAAAAGAAAAAAAGCAGCAAAATATGAAAAAAAAAAAAAAAAGGTGAGAGACGATTAAAAAGAAAGAAAGAAAAAAAAAATGAAGAATAATCAGTACAAAAAAAAAAAAAATAATAATAGAAAAAAAAGAAAAAGGAAAAAAGGAAAGACAAAAAGAAAACAGCAGCCAAAGAAAAAACGGTATAAAAGAAAGAAAAAGAAAAAGCATTTGTTAAAAGAAAGAAAGAAAGAAAGAAAGGGCGAAAGACAGAAAAAAAAGTAAGAAAATAGGAGGAGGAGCAGTAAAAGAAAGAAAAAACAGAATAATTCAAAAAGACAGCTATATAAATAAAGGTAAAAAGAAAGAAAGGCAGGAAGAAAGAAAAATTGTTAAAAGAAAGAAAGGAAAAGTAAAAAAATGGCAGCCAAAGCAATAAAGGTAAAAAAGAAAGAAAGAAAGAAAAGTAAAAAAATGGTAGCTAAAGAAATAAAGGTAAAAGGAAAGAAAGGAAAGAAAGGAAAAAAGAAGGAAAATCGTTAATGGAAAGAAAGAAAGAAAGAAAGAAAGAAAGAAAAAATGAAAAAAGAAAAAGAGAAAGAAAGAAAGAGAGAAAGGAAGAAAGGACAAAACGCATTCAATGAAATAAAGAAAAAGCAAAAAATAAAAATAAAAACTCAATTCATATCATTGAAAGAAGGAAAAGTCGAAAAAGAAAGAAAGATACAAGAAACAGCATTCACTGAAATAAAGAAAAGTAGAAAAGGAAAGAAAATATAACACAGAAAGAAACAAAGAGAGGGGAGAAAGAAAGAAATAGTCAATAAAAGATAGAATAATAAACATTAAAAGGGAAAGAACGAAAGAAGGGACAGGTCTTAGAAAGAAAGAATGAAAAAAAGATTTAAGAAAAAGACCGAAGGAAAGAAACGGAGGAAGACTAGAGAAGAAGACATGAAAAAATATATATGTATATATATATATATATATATATATATATATATATATATATAAAAGGGAAAACAAATTAAACACCCAAGAAAAGAAAGCGATCATTTTTTTTTCACTTAAACGTGAATGAGCTCCTCTCAAAATGAATGAGTTCATGAAAATGAATAAATCCCTAAACAGAATGTAAGAACTACGTTTATTTTCCTTTTATTCGTGAAGAACGTAATTAAAAAAGATATATATTTCTCAATCCGTCGCCATTGCTTTTATGTTTCGTTCATTCTATTAGGCTAATAGAATATAAAAATCAGAGTCGGGGTTAAGAGAGAGACTGTAATAAATGAAGAAAGACGATACGGCACAACAGAGCGGAGAACAAACAAACTACTGCATTCTGGGAAAATCATTCACGTAAGAACCACAAGACTCAATATGCTTCCAATTTTTATGACAATTTAATATTCAACATTTCTTTGCTATTTCTATTCGACCTTCTCAATTAAATCTACTGTGTATATATATATATAGAGAGAGATATACATACATACATACATATATATACATACATACATATATATATATATATATATATATATATATATATATATATATATATATATATATATATATATATATATATATATTAAAATGAAGAGAGAAGCCGCAAACGTTTATGAATATAATGTTGAATTTTTAAAAATATATTTTATATTTTATTTTCCATAAAGTATAATATATATTTTTAAAAATCCAGATTATAACTAAAAACGTTTGCAGCTTCTCTCTTCTCTTTCAAATACACACTTTTCTCTCGCTGGGACAACTATAACCTCTCCCTTACACACACACACACACACACACACACACACACATATATATATATATATATATATATATATATATATATATATATATATATAGTTATACACGTTTGGAAAAACCTTAGGTATTTTGGCTTGTAAATGAACAAACCAATGCCCAAGGAAAAATAAGGGATAAAAAAGAAAGAACTAAGAACATGTAATTCAGGCGAAAACATTCGTCCAGAATTCAAGCTCAGAGTCCAAAGAAAAAAACCCTCCAAAATGAGTAAAGCAAAAGTAACTAACGGCTCAATATGCTAAGTAGAGCAAACCTAAATATGAACCTAAAGAGCCAGGCAAACCTATACGGATCGTCAGGGTCAACTCGCTAGTTGACCCTGAAGATCCGTATAGGTGAAAACTAGGTAGGTTTACCTGGCTCTTTAGGTTTACATATATATATGTGAAGAAATATAGTCTTAAGATGTGCTATATTTATGGGATAAAGTGCTCAATATCAGAGATAGAGCGTGTGTAAATATAAAAGTGAGAATGGGACGGTTTTCGTCGTAGCCCATTTGGCGTCGCTGATTCGGTGTGGCCGATTTGATATTAGAATTTTTTTGGCAGATGGACGATTAGGCGTCAGATTACTACTGCGTCGTTATAGTCAAATTTGTTCTCTCTCTCTCCACTCCCCTCTCTCTCCTTCTCTCTCCCTCTCTCTCGTTTAGTAGTCAAGTTAGTACTTCGTCGTTATAAGCTCGAATAGTCCAATTTAAGAAAAAGAGTAGTTGGAGGCATTTTTAAATTTAAGAAGAAAAGTAGTTGGAGGCATTTTTATATTTAAGAAAAAGAGTAGTTGGAGGCATTTTCACATTTAAGAAAAGGAGTAGTTGGAGGTATTTTTAAATTTAAGAAAAAGTGTAGTTGGAGGTATTTTTAAATTTAAAAAAAAGTGTAGTTGGAGGTATTTTCAAATTTAAGAAAAAGAGTAGTTGGAGGTATTTTTAAATTTAAGAAAAAGTGTAGTTGGAGGTATTTTTAAATTTAAGAAAAAGTGTAGTTGGAGGTATTTTTACATTTAAGAAAAAGTGTAGTTGGAGGTATTTTTAAATTTAAGAAAAAGAGTAGTTGGAGGCATTTTTGTATTATATTTCTTTCAGTTGAGCTTCATATTTTTCAGTCGTCAAATCCCTTTTATTCCAAAATGGAAGCAAATATTTTATCAAAACGTAGAAGAAAGAAAGTAATACACGATGAATACCTTTTTTTTTATTTTTGATGCAACGAACAAGAGAGATTCTGAATTATAGTTTTGTCGATGTGAACAGAAAGATCGATGTAAAGTGAGATTACATATGGAGTTTTTAATTTACATTATTCCATTAGTGTTTTAATAAGATCTTTAATTCCATGAATGAATAAAAAGTTATATTGAAAGTTGGGTGTTTTCAATGCTTTTATCCTTTTATGGGGGTTGGCTCCGGTCAAAGTCAGTGACGTCGAAACAGTCTGACGCCTAAACGACAGTAACGAATAGTCCCAATATTTTTCTGACGCCGAATCATTGACACCAAATGGGCGACAACGAAACGTACCAAACCCATTAATTTTTGGCAAAGTGAACTTTTATCGTAATTTCAGATTGTTTTCCACTTCATATACTAACAAGAGCCGGGTCTGAATTAAAAATGGAGTATTGCTAGCATATCGGGCCTGGACCTGCCCATCCCTCACTTGCTTGTCTTAAACAGAGTTCAAAAGTGTCTACGTAGCCTTGTGGGTGATGAATTATTTTCCAAACTACAGTCACTTTTCCATAGTCGAAACGTAGCAAGACTCTCGCTCAACAGTATCATCATCCCTTTGATTTTTGTAATCATTGAGGGGATCTGAATGCAGAAGCCATATTGAATCTCCTCCACGACGATCTATCAACGCAGCCATCAGCAATTCTGGTATAGTCATACCTGTCCATTGTTTGACATTGTCCAACCAGTTTTTACGTTAGCGTCCTCTCCTACGTCCACCTTCAATGGTGCCTTGCATGATGGTCTTATACAGGCAGTCGAGCCTTGAAATGCGTACAAACCACGCCATTTACTTCCGTTTGACGGTGGCGAGAAGAGTTTTCAACTTTCAACCCTTTTTCCGCACAAACACATTGGTTTTATGTTCCCAATAGAAGATACCAAGGAGTTTTCTCACGCAATTGTCCTCAAACACATGGATCCTCCTCTTTGTTTTTTTGTCAACAGTGTTCAAATTTCTCGCTGCTCTATAGGACCTTCGAAGCTAGGATCGATCATGTTACGTACACGGGGATGAATCATTAGTGAGAAGCAAGTTCCACTAGGACAGCGTCTTCTCAAGAGCTGCTGTTTTGTGGAATTGACTCTCGGCAGGGCGTTATCCCAATTATTGCACTCTTAACCTCTACAAGTCTAGGGTTAACAATTATCTATCCTACATAATCTCATAAAATGAACTTTCTGTCTTACTTTCCCACAACAGCATACGGTAACATTCTAGTTCAATTGGCTTTCGTGCTTGTATTGGGTGAACGTTAGGTAGTATTATCATCCAGGGATCCAGGGAAAATTAAGTCTCTGGTGAAATAAACTATTACAATGGAGCCTTAAAGTGGTCTGTTTTTCTTTAAACACACACACACACACGCATATATATATATATATATATATATATATATATATATATATATATATATATATATATATATATTTAAACATATTTTTGTAGGTACAAAATTTAATGATCGAAATAAAAGTATAAAACTTAATATTACGAGACATATTAAAAACGGGCGAAGCAACCGGTTTCGCTCCCGCTCTTCAGGCTTCAACGGGAGATTTAAAATTAACACAGAAAAATGTACAATAAAAGGAACTTGTGAAAAAAAAAATATCCTGTTGAAGCCTGAAGAGCGGGAGAGAAACCGGTTGCTTCGCCCGTTTTTAATATGTCTCGTAATATTAAGTTTTATACTTTTATTTCGATCATATATATATATATATATATATATATATATATATATATAGGGTGTCCATAAAGTTCGTGTGCACTTAAAAAAATTTGTAAGTTTATCTGTATTTGCGATAGAAATAATTTGTAAAAAGGATTAGAAAGAAGTACATCTATATTTTTTTTAAAGGTTTTATTGAATTTTTATTTAAGTTTCCACATGTCCTCCATCATTAGCAATACAAAGGGTAATACGATTTTGCAATTCACGGAAAACATTTGCCAACTGATTTACAGTAATGCCTGAAATCACATTAGTTATTTTAGCTATACTTAAAACTAGGTACATTAAACTTTATAACATTGTTTTACAGATTAATTCTATCGCAAATACAAATAAAGTTATAATTTTTTTAAAGTGCACATGAACTTTATGGACACCCTATATATATATATATATATATATATATATATATATATATATATATATATATATATATATATGGGCTTTTGGGCTTTGTATTGCGTGAATTAAAAACGTCCGTATATATTTCCATTTTTATATATACGAAAATTGAAGATGGTCTCTTAGACTGAAATGTTTGAATTCTAAAGGTTCAAATTGTACAGCATTTTATACTAAACATTTTATATATACACCATTTTATATTATATATCGTGACATTTATTACTAAAAGTCTGTGAATCGTGTGTGCGTCGGCCGTTGGGTGCATAAGTTTCTTCCTCCTATCTCTTTCCACCTCATTCTCTTTTCCTCTCTCTCTCTCTCTTTCCACCTCTCTCTTTCACCTCTCTCTCTCTCTCTTTCACCTCTCCTTCTTTTAACCTCTTTCTTTCCACGTCTCTCTCTCTCTCTCTCTCTTTCAACCTCTCTCTCTCTTTCACCTCTCTCTCTTTCACCTCTCTCTTCCACCTCTCTCTCCTACAATCTCTCTCTTTCCACTTCTCACTCTTTCTACCTCTCCCTCTTTATACCTCTTTCTTTCCAACTCTCTCTCTCTTTCCACCTCTCTCTCTCTTTCCACCTCTCTCTCTTCCACCTCTCCCTCTTTCAACCTCTTTCTTTCCACCTCTCTCTCTTTCAACCACTCTCTCTCTTTCACCTCTCTCTTCCACCTTTCTCTCCTACAATCTCTCTCTTTCCACCCCTCTCTCTCTTTCCACCTCTCTCTCTTCCACCTCTCCCTCTTTCAACCTCTTTCTTTCCAACTCTCTCTCTTTCAACCTCTCTCTCTCTCTTTCACCTCTCTCTCTTCCACCTTTCTCTCCTACAATCTCTCTCTTTCCACTTCTCACTCTTTCTACCTCTCCCTCTTTATACCTCTTTCTTTCCAGCTCTCTCTCTCTTTCCACCTCTCTCTCTTCCACCTCTCCCTCTTTCAACCTCTTTCTTTCCACCTCTCTCTCTCTCTTTCAATCTCTCTCTTTCACCTCTCTCTCTTCCACCTCTCTCTCCTACAATCTCTTTCTTTTCACTTCTCACTCTTTCTACTTCTCCCTCTTTCAACCTCTTTCTTTCCACCTTTCTCTCTCTTTCCACCTTTCTCTCTCTTTCCACCTCTCTCTCTTCCACCTCTCCCTCTTTCAACCACTTTGTTTCCACCTCTCTCTCTCTTTCAACCTCTCTTTCTCTTTCCACCTCTCTGGGTGCCTGCAGGTTTATTTATATTTCAGCTGTCTTTAAACAAACAATATTTCCAATATTTAAAAAAATATTTGTGCCATATTTAAAAAATAGTTTCAAGTGAATATGATTTAAAAATTTTTTTGTCATTTAAAAAAAATATTTTTAAGTTAATCTGATTTAGAAAATATTTTAAGTGAATAAGGTTTAAAAATACGACTTGTATACAGTATTTTTATTTCAACTTTTTTGAAACAGACAATATTTTAATCCTGAAATGAACTTCAATGAACCTGAACCGTCAGTGACCCAACGGGTCACGGATAGTCTAGTTTATTTCATTAGTGTTGTCAGTCTTTGCCTCTTTCTCAGATTTCTGATTTTTAATATTTTTGCCGGGTTTATGGGTTTGCTCGAAGGGCATCAGTACGGATATGGGTAACGGCCACTTTTCTTTTCTGCAGTTACTTCTGTTCTCTTACAGTTTATGGGTGCACCTCTGAAACTCTAGAGGACCAGAGTCAGGCAGGTCGCCTCTCTACGGGCCTACATCTTACAGCTCATTGAGGGAAAGACTGGCTTGTATCATTCAATACGTTCATAACAAATCTAGTAATGATTCATTACCAGAGCTCAAATTTACTCCAGTCCTGATAAAACGATTCTACTCCCAACGCCTATTTAGGACTTAGGCTCACTCCATGCCGCAAGAGGGATCTCTTATATCCGTAGCATCGATAAAAAAAAAAGCTGGTGAAATGGTTCTTTCATTTTACCACCAGAGAAAGTGTGTGACTCCTCCTAACATGGCCTATCTTTACAAGAGTCAGATAAAGCCAAACAATGAACTATTTCTGCCATATAATAATTAAAAAAGTCTTTATAAGATAAAACCTAAACCTTTCTATATATCTTTCTAGCATAATACTACATATCAAAGCAATCAAAACTATAACTGAAAATAATTATTTCAAAACGATAAGAGACTTAACACAAAATAAAATAACAACTTAAAGCTTGAAGGAGGAATTTATTAAATGTAATAAATGTAACGACAATTATATAGATGAAACGTCTAGGAATTTAAATAAAAGATTATCTGAACACAAAAGAAATCATTAACAAAATAGCGCACTCAATGCATCTGACCATAATTTCGATTTAAAAATGCAGTTTAAATTAAAAGGTAAAACTATTTGCTAGAGTGTGTGGAAGGTATATTAATTTGTTAATCTTCCACGTAAGTTTGCGCCCAGGGTCATGCAACAATTCACCTTCCTTGACAAATCTTCTGTTACCACAGGACGTGATATAAAAAAAGCTTTGTAAAAGCAAATGAGATCGGTTGATCTGTTTGTCTGGGCACGTCGGACGCCAGAAATTTTGCATTTAAATTTAAAATTGAACTCATTTAAATATTTAATTTAGCATTTAAATGTAAAATTTAGCGCCCCACTATCTCCAGTATTGCTCTCGATGCATAATTGTAACTGAAGTTTTGCTTGTTTTCACCTCCATATCTATCTATCTATCTATCTATCTATCTATCTATCTATCTATCTATCTATCTATCTATCTATCTATCTATCTATCTATCTCATTATGTTCACTATCTATCTATCTATCTATCTATCTATCTATCTATCTATCTATCTAGCTAGCTAGCTAGCTAGCTAGCTAGCTATAATTATTTTTTTAAAAATATGATTCCTTCGCTATATAAGAGTTCTCATGTTTCAAAATCAAGAGCCAAAAAAATATTATCAAAATTAAATTAAGCTCTGTTTCATGGTTCCAAAAATTTCGCTTGAGGATGAAACAGAGCTTGATACTTTAATTCAATTTAATTTTAATAATTATATTGAAGTTTTTGGCTCTTGTTTTTGAAACATGTGAACTCTTACGTAGCGAAGGAATCATATTTAAAAAAATAATTATAATTATAATCTAAGCTCTACTTTTGTATTGAGCACTGTCTTTTTAATAAAAACAAAAATACTAAAGAACTTCGAATTATTTACCTAACCTGTTCTTACCTATTTTTCTATATAGTTGCACGCACACACGCGCACACACACACACATATATATATATGATAAATGCCAGTGTCAGTGTGTCACCTTTTTCAATTAAAGGGACATAACTCTCTAACTTTTAATAGCTCATATCACAGAAATTTTGGTTTCCCAAGTTTTCATTACTGCCATTGTTTTCGGCGATGTTTTTACGTGTTTTTTGCGACGAATCTTTTTGTACGATAACAATTTTCATAACTTGGAAATAATTTTGAGAATAATCGAAATTAATTGCGTGATCCAGCGAAAGTCACCCATGAAATAAAAATAATTGTTCGTGCGGAAAGTAACGACCTACGCACATCAAATTACCTTTAAATTAAGTAGCGACAGAAGAATTATTGTTGAACTTTTAAAAGGTAAGCTTAAATGCAGCGATCAATTTTGAGTTCTTCTGTAGTTTATTGTTGCATATCACATATGGCAGCAGTATGCCTCGCAAAAAGAAATCTCTGTCAGCAGAGGACCAGATTGCAATAAAAAAAGCCAGGGCTGCAGCGAGGAAAAGAAAGTCCCGTGCAAATGAAAACCCAGATCCAACTGCAACCAGAAGAGGCTCCTATGCTGAAAATATGTAAAGACTTAGGGCCTCTCAAACTCCTGGATTTAAATGACCTGAACAGGGTTGATAAGCCGTAAAAAACAAATCAAACAATTATTTAACAAGACAAGGTTTTCTCAGACCAGTCGAAAACAGAGGGGTATGATGATCGTGATGGGACAACTGATTTCTAGAGAGAAATTTACAGAAACAGAACCCGTATATAACAACCAGTATGAATTTTTACTGAGAACTTGAAAAATCCTAACGACGTCGGAACAAGACTCTGAAACTAGTATACAATATATAGTAATAACTTCTATTCTTTCAGTAACAGATTATAAAATTTAACAATCTGTCCATACAGTGTATTTAAGTACCCTAGAGAGCCAGAGATGCTTGCTTATAAAGTGAATGTCTGGTCAGTCTCAACCATAGCCTTCTATTTTCACTTGACTGCGCCGATAATTTGTGGTCTTTCTATGTAACCGTTAAATTGTGTGAAGAGGGGTTTGGGTGAGGGTAGACTGGTCATCTTAATGCGCACTCCGAAGAGAGTTACGGTCACTTAGCATTAGACGGTAAGTAAAATGCTGGAGGTATTAGGTAAGAATCATCTAACGAGCCGTAATTCTCATCAGCTGTCGTCTCCAACTGCGGTGCTGCTGGTGCCGTCAGCTCAACGGATCTCTCTTGAGACGCCGCCGTTTTCGCTTCAGATGCCAGAAAAGAACGTGACGATTACGAAAGAATACCCATGTATTTGCGACATTTTCGCTTCTCTCTTCCAGAAGTTGAGAAACTTTTCAGCCATTATTTTCATCTCAAGGCGATGATGATTTTCGCTAGCATTAAGAGTGGCCTTTACACGTCCACGCCACAAACGCATCTTTGTGTATGTGCGCACTCGTATGTGTAATGGGTTAATTCTCATACTCTATGAATATATATATATAAACATATACAAGGTCCCCGAAAATAATGTCGGCATATGACATCAGAGTTGGATGTTTCTGCTGTGTCAATTTCTTTGCCATAAAGACCAATGTGGTGAAATTATAGCTGAGATAAACTTGCAGGGGAAGAATGTGTCATTGTATTATTTTATGCGGGGAAAATATTATAATTATAATAATCATTTCGCTTGGACCAATCTTAATTGTTTTATGACCCTTCGCGCAGAACTCTTCATTGCCAATTCAAGAAAGAAATTCGGATTACTAACACAAAAACAAAAAATGTCCCATATCGAGAATATTTAACATTGAAAAACATAAGGAAAAAATTAATTATTTTTAATAATATGTGGAAATCTCCGTTTTTATCTGAAGACGGTCGCGAGACCAGAAACACGTGTAGTAAAATTATGGAAAACAAAGCATGATATTCTTCTTTTAAATAAATCCACATTACAACCATCTCTTCTTTTTAATATATATATATATACTATTTACATTATTCGGACTATTGTCCTCATCTTTGTCGCCATATTTATTACAACGTTTCGGCCGTTGTATGCTCCGGTCTTCTTGGTTGGAATGTCGAACTGAACCCTTTATTTCGGGTAGACTGTTCTAGTTTCACGTGCCATGTTTAATAGATATCAGTTATCTGATAACTGACATCTCTCTCCAAGTTCTCTACTGCCTTAACCAGGTATTGAACTCACACTCTTTGGGTCCTGTCTAACCAACGCCTTTAGCCACTGTGCCATCTGTCCTTGAGGACATCAGTGTATGAATTTCTGGGTATTATAAACCTAATGTCTTCAGCATACATTTTTTATCAGTGCTCATATTGCAAAATATGAAAGTACTCAGAATAAAAGGAATGTACACCAAGGTAGTAATTTTCTTTCTTCCTTTAATAAGGATACTAAAAAACTTGTCCGTAATTACGAGAGGATCCTATTAAAAATAAGTAGATAAAACTTGTCTAAATTATTTAATGAGAAATGTCTCAATGAAAACATGCAGCCCAAATATACGCAATATATATATATATATATATATATATATATATATATATATATATATATATATATATATATATATATATATATATATATATGTGTGTGTGTGTTTTCGTTAAAGACGGCTGACAAGGTACTGTGATTAAGACTTTTATTTAATGTTTCTTGTGTTCGTACTAGTGTTTTCTTTTCTAGACATAAAGTGTGTAAAAACTGTCCAAAACTTCTGCATATCCGAGGTCTTTCGGCTATTCTTTTAGTCATTATCAAAGGCGGGTGTGTGATCTTATGTATGTGTCTGAAGTTATAGGAATGTTTTATTTTCCGAACACGGTCAGCACATTGTGGCCGTTTTCATAGTTAATGTTAGTGAGTGTTAACTTTTTCTTTTTTTCTTTTTATTGGTGCTTCCATTATTTTTAATGTTTTTTTTACATGTTGATGAAGTTATTATGCTTGTATTTTCTACTATTATGTTTCGGATAAAGTCTTCTATGATTTTGTGTCTGTTTAAATGAGTCCTAATGGAGCTATGGTCGGGTAGGTGTAAGGTAAGTCATCTGGATAAGCATGTATTAGTATGACCAATGTAATTATGATTTTAGTTTTATCAGGAACATAGTTCCTTAAGGTGCATTTGAATTCGTAAATAATGTTTTTTTTTTTGTAGTTTTGATTTTGCGAGTGTGTTGTTATTTTTGCTGATAAGGTTAGCTGTTTATAAATAATTACAATAGTGCTTTAAGAAATAAATAAAAAATAACGTTTAAACAATAAATTGAAAATTATGGCGGATTTAATCCTTTTTCTAAAAATTCTCTTTGTTTCTGTTAGGATATGAAACAAATCAGATATGTATATTTCAAGAATTGGGAAGATATGTGTTCAAGACCACTATTCCGACTTAGTTTGATCAGGAGGTCCAACGTGCAGTCAACAAAATCAAATACAAACAACGCGCATGCGCGAAATAAAATAAATAAAAAGGCGACAATTTACCCATCGCAACCTATATAAATCATGCGCATAGCAATCGTCAGGCACAAATTGAAAAAAAAAACATTGTAAAATTTTAATATCAACATTTATAACCTACTGTTAAAATTGTCTATTTACTTACGAAAAATATATAAATAAATATATTAGTAAAACTATAAAATAAAACCCATAAATATAAAATTCTTATTAAAATTATTTTTCTGATTCAGTTAAAACAGCGAAAATATTTAAACCGTTCTACACATAATGCACCATTAACTAGTATATATAAATAATCTAGCCAAACACAGAACATATGGCTTAAAGATTAATATATGTATATATATATATATGTATGTATGTTTTTTTTGTTTTTTTTTCTTAAGCGTTTCATCCCAAGCAAGGCGGGAAGCCACTAGAACGCAAGGGGTTACAGAGAGTTGGAGCTAGAGCAAATAGGAGTGATAGAGGAAAGGATGAAGAGAAGGATAGCGGATAGATCAGGGCATCTGGAGACTTCGATTGACATTACATTTGAATAGTTGGAGATTATAGCTATCAGGGAAACAGGAAAAGGGGAGGGAGTTCCACAGGTGAGAAGTGTGAAACATAAAACTATTGGAGTAGAAGAGACGGCTATATTTAACAGTTTTGACAGTGAACGGGTGAGAGCGAGATGCCAGCCTAGTTGAACGCTTAAATTCATGAAGTCTGGGAACCAGCAAAAGCAGCTCATCGGAGCAGTTACCATGAAAGTATTTGTAAAAAAGACAGAGGGAGGCAACGGCATGTCTGTGAAAGAGCGACTGCAGACGAGATGCCAGATCAGGGCCAATTACATCGCATATCCGTCTCTGGATTTTATCAAGGACCTTGAGACAATTAGAAGGGGCTCCAGACCATATATGGCAGCAATACTCCATGCAAGGGCGAATGGTTGATTTGTGTGTATGTGTGTGTGTATGTGTGTGTGTGTGTGTGTTTGTGCATGTGTGTGCGTGTGTGTGTGAGATTGTGTGCGTGCGTGTGTGTAATGTATATTTGGGTAGCAACATTTCTTGAAAACATATCACGTTGAATATGACAGAAAAAGAAAATTTGATGAATTTTTTTATTTAGTTTTAATAGACCTGGGGCCTGGGAAATCGTTGATGCAAATCGGCCTTCTTGGCGTAGGACCACCCGAGGGAGGAGGCCGAGACTTTCCAGTCCAAGCGTCAAAATGAGAGGATCAGCGATGTGCTGTCAAGGGAGCCCGACCCACCCAGCCGTGTCGACTACCCACACTCTTCTGTCACTTCTGCTTACAACTCTTCAGGAGTAGGTTGGACCATCACAGCCATATCCGCCACCGCTACCAGAAGTGAAAAAGCGAATAAGGAGAGGAGAAGACGATCTCAATCCTCGGATGCGAGCCGAAACAAGAATTATAACATAATCCTTAATAATAAATTACATAAAAACAGATGCATAATACTACTGACCAACTCTGTCACGTCCACTATCCAGAACAACCTATCCCATCTAAATAATCTTAAAATAATCACAAACACTTCCAAAACCATTATGGATATAATCAGATCCTCACTAATAGCAATAATATTACTGAAGCAGTCTTTTATAAAATAAATTGCCATAACTGTTCCTCACAATATATTGGAGAGACAAGCAGAAATTTAGAAAAACGCATTTATGAGCACAAAAGAGACCTCATAAAAAACAACTAATGAATTAGTCATACATATTAGGTTGGTGCAAAATAATGACGTAATAATGTCGTTTTTTGACGTATTTTTTAACGTCAAAAAACGACATTATTACGTCATTATTTTTGCACCAACCTAATAGAAAGAAATTTAACCACAATTTTGGTTTTAAAAATGCTACACTCATAAAAAAAGAAAATAACTCACTCAGAAGAAAATTCTCGAGAATGCCGCCATTGAATATTATCCAAATATTAATCCACGCTTTTTCCCAATATCACCTTTCTTAGCAGAATTACTACTCTCCCAAGCAAACGTACGCAACTGTATGAAGAAATCAAAAGAAAATGGTTGAATCCGTCAACACAACAATAAAAACAATATTTCCACACATGATAGTATTTGACGTAATTTTCAGTCGACTATATGAATATAATAGCGTTTTCAAAATTCTTCTACTTGCTAAGGACATTTTGTTTTGTTGTTAATAGTTATTTTGTTTTAATAAATTCATTTCGTTTTTGCCTTTAAAAATTTCCCCCTTGGATGGAACGTGTCGGCTAATAATACAGCTTTCCTATTGTCTTTTACCTTTATATATATATAGTTCAGCATTCAGGATCCTGTTATTTCTTATCTATTTGAAGATTATGTTGCGTCAGTGTTGTCGAACTAAAATTCTTCAGTAAGAATCACGCTTTCACTCCAATTTAACAGCTAACAATTAGTGTTCAATGCGAAGTGGCTACTGTTGCAATCTCCTTCTTCTTTTAGGTCATGTTTTACTAGTGGTGGGCGATCATGTTTCTCCACAACTTCCTTTCTTCAGTAGCACTAAATAACGCGTCTCCTTATTACTCGTATGACAATGTCATAGAGGCAAATTGAAGCAGCAAATATCCTAACTCACTGCTTCCCTTTGCCTCTATTTTTTTCAGTATGTCCTGTGAGTGTCAAATTCTCCAAGCCTTCTTTCCATATTCAACTGTCACTTATTCTAAACGCCTTTTTTGTTTTATTTTCCTTAAAACTTCCTAATTGTTTAAGTGCTCCGTCACTTGTATTCTTAGCATCTTTCTTTAGAACACCTTTGTTGTCTCAAGTCTCTTTGGGAGAATTGTGCAACATAAACTGCTATATAGGTGGATTAAACAATCAGTAACGCTATAAAAGGAAATGCCAATGAAGAATTTATACGTATTTATGGATCTTATTTTTAATCCGAGATTATTTCTTATTAAGCTAAATGTTATATTACTAGTTACCCGGGTTTAAATAGACGCCCTGATTTTTTTTTAAAAACAGTGGGAATAGCGTCTGCCAGCCTGCACATACGAGAGACAAAAAATGTGCTCTCTGGCAGGTTTTGAACCTGTGACCCTTTTATAGAGGCGACCGCTACCTGATCCGTTGCACTCTGTTGTCGAATAGTAAAAAGCACATCGGATCAGATGGTGGTATCCCTTACAAAGTAGTCAGGCGCAGGTTCGAATCCTACTAGAGAGAGCGATTTCTTTATCTCTTGAATGTACAAACTGGTAGATGGCATTCACACAGTTTGGATTAAAAATAAAATAAAAAGTATCAGGGCGAAGACTCAAACACGTGTATTCAACGGAAGTGATTATTAAAAAGATGTATAGCGATATAATATCTCCCCTTTCTACACTTTCAGAGAAATCAGACTTGAACCCATCAATCTCTTATTGTTTTATCGTTTATTGACAGTAATGTAATTTGCTGATCTAACGAGAGCGCAACCAAGTGTACTGTCCACTCTTTGAGTTCTGTTCAATTCATTTCGCTCGAGTAGAATTTAATAAGAAAGAAAGAAAATTATCTAAGTCCGAACAAGCAGAAGACAGTGAAATTAAAACTGTCTCCACGGATCGTCCAGCGGAAGAGACATCATTAACTGTCTCTCGAGTAGTATAATGGTTTAATGAAATCATTTGGGAAAATATGATTAATTTGAAGGTTTCATAATCGTTTTATAAAGCTTTCTCGTGACAGTATCTGGACATTAGGCTCAGAACTGGGAGCGAACCGCTGATTGGAAGATAGTATAAGACACGTTTTTTTTTTCAAGTGATGATTGATAATTAACTGCCAACCGTACAAGGCCAAAAATGAAAAAAATAAAAAATAAAAATAAAAATGGCGAAACATTGTTTTGTTACATGGTCAAAGTCGGTGAGGGATAACTACACTTTTTAAAAATCTGTATTCAGACTCCTGGTTATTATCGGGGCGGGAAAGCCAATTTTTGAAATTGTTGAGATATAACTATTTAAAGGCGCATCGTCGTAGTGTAATGGTTAGTAAAAGAATTGTGGTTAGACATAGCGAGAGAATAGCGGGTGTGATTTTTAATGTATATTCAACATTATGTTTGGTTTGGTTTGTTTTACGGCATATCAACCTCAATCGGTCATTTCATGCCAACAACTTTTTTTCCCCTGGTAATATTTTTGTTTTGCCAAAAATCTATTTCTGTTAATATTCTTTCCTTGAAAATGTAGAGCTTGTAATATAATTTTTTCAAAAACGTACAGCTGGTAATATTATTTTTTCAAAAACGTATAGCTGGTAATATTATTTTTTCAAAAAAGTGTAGCTGGTAATATTATTTTTTCAAAAACATACAGCTGGTAATATTATTTTTTCAAAAAAGTGTAGCTGGTAATATTATTTTTTCTAAAACATACAGCTGGTAATATTATTTTTTCAAAAACGTATAGCTGGTAATATTATTTTTTCTAAAACATACAGCTGGTAATATTATTTTTTCAAAAACATACAGCTGGTAATATTATTTTTTCAAAAACGTATAGCTGGCAATATTGTTTTTTCTAAAACGTATAGCCGGTAATATTATTTTTTCAAAAACGTGTAGCTGGTAATATTATTTTTTCTAAAACGTATAGCTGGTAATATTATTTTTTCAAAAACGTATAGCTGGTAATATTTTTTCAAAAAAGTATTGCTGGTAATAGTTTTTTTTTTCAAAAACATATTGCTGGTAATATTTTTTTCCTTCAAAAATTCATTTCTGGTAATAATTTTTTTACAAAGTATTTCTGGTATTAAAACCTATTTTTACACTTTTATAATGCTTTTTACCTCAGTTTCGGGATTAACTATTTGCCAATAGCTGGGACCCTAACAGGTGCTACCACCCCGGGTCAGGGTGGACCTGGGAACACCAGCAATTAAGAGGTGGTTCCACGCTCCTCAAAACCTCCTGATCAGAGGTCTTGCTGTTGGACGTAGTTTATCGTCTTACCCTGGACGCGGATGTAGTTTATTGTCATACATAGAACGTCAATATTATGTAATCCAAGAAGTGTTGATATCTCATAAAATACATCAACCAAACTTTCCTCATCAGAGTTTGCTGAACGTTTTGTAACTAAAAAAAGATGTGTGTTGCATTCGTCGGCCTCGAGAAACCTTGGACCTGTGCCCAAAGTGTTATGCCTTAGCTGCTGATTGAAGAGATACTGGAGTGTCCTTTCCAGGGCGCAGGCCAGGGAAGGGTTTGATGAGAGATCGGCTGTTGTCCGCCTTTACAACACGTCTCTCAACTCCACGCCACTAACGTTGTCTAAGTAAAAGGCAGTAGCCAATACAGCTTGGCACCAGTGTCATCGCAGGAATTGCCAGAATGAAGTTGCATATGCACTAGAATTTGCTCCTGCCTCAAAAACGAATCTAGTGTCGCTGACAAAACTAACCTGGCCGTTTGTCTCGAAAAGGACCTCCAATCGGTTGTGGACTGGGGCAGAAATTGGCTGGTTAACTTTAATGCCTCAATAACAAAACTGCTCTCTATTACTCACCACAGAGAACCATCCATGCCCCCCATGAGAATGTCTGACGCTCAACTCCACAAGAGCACCTCTTTGCGACTGCTCGGTCTCACATTGTCTGCTGACCTGAGATGGAACAAATACATTGAGTCAATAGCTTCGTCCACCGCGAGGAAAGTTGGCTCCCTATTCCGCGCCAGAAAATTTTTCTCGCCAGAGTCGATCCTTCAAATCTACAAATCAACCATTCGCCCTTGCATGGAGTATTGCTGCCATATATGGTCTGGTGCCCCTTATGTTAGTCTCAAGGTGCTTGCTAAAATGCAGAGACGGATATACAATATAATTGGCCCTGATCTGGCATCTCGTCTGCAGTCGCTCTCTCACAGACGTGCCGTCGCCTCCCTCTGTCTTTTTTACAAATACTTTCATGGTAATTGCTCCGATGATCTGCTTTCGTTGGTTCCCAGACTTCATGAATTTAAGCGTTCTACTGGGCTGGCATTTCGCACTCACACTTTCACTGTCGAAATTGTTAAATGTAGCCGTCTCTTCTACTCCAATAGATTCATGTCTCGCATCTCTCGCCTGTGAAACTCCCTCCCCTTTTCCTGTTTCCCTGATAGCTATAATCTCCAACTATTCAAATGTAATGTCAATCGACATCTTCAGATGCCTTGATCTATTCCCTACTCCCACCCTTTCCTCTATCACTCCTCTTTGCTCTAGCTTCAACTCTTTGTAACCCCTTGTAACTCCTTGCGTGTTAATGGCTTCCCGCCTTGCTTGGGGTGAAACCTTAAAAAAAACAAAAAAAAAAAAAACAAAAAACAAAAACTTCAGACTGTCTTTGGGACCTCGGTTACAGATTTGTCCTCAGCGTTCACTCCTGGAAAAAGATATTGCGCATTTAATTTGAATCTGAAATCACTGAATTAAAATTTCTTTTTTGGATCATGGCTCTTGATTGGAAAGTTGGGAATACAATAGAAACTATCAATTTTTTTTGTTTTTTCACTTGATATTCCAACACAGTCGGGTAATGGTTAACGTGCATAGTTTAGTTGACAATTACTTCTGAGTAGTGATTATGTTTCTCCCCGGGTGCCTCCCATCAAAATTTGATTTTAAATAATCCCGGAAAAGATTAACATGTCAAAAATCAACCAACCAAATTAGCGAGGTTAGTGTTAATACAGAGTAGTGACTTCAATCCTCATTGGGTCGACAGACAAAAATCAACGTTAAATATTTAAAAAAAGGGTTGACATATAAAAACAACCAACCAAATGTATCTGTCTATATTTCTGAGATGAGGTATTATGTACACTAATTACATTATTCGGACTATTGTCCTCATCTTTGTCGCCATATTTATTACAACGTTTCGACCTTTCAGTAATCTGTCTATATTTCTGAGATGAGGTATTATGTACACCATTTACATTATTCGGACTATTGTCCTCATCTTTGTCGCCATATTTATCCCAACGTTTCGGCCGTTGTACGCTCTGGCCTTCGTCAGGTGGTTGGAATGTCGAACTGAACCCTTTATTTCGCTCGCTGGGGTAGGCTGTTCTAGTTCCACGTGCCATGTCTAATGGATGTCAGTTATCAGTTATCTCCTGTTAATTCCCCTCTGCAAGTTCTCCACTGCCTTAACTGGGTATTGAACTCACACTGTTTGGGTCCTGTCACGTGATCTAACCAGCACCTTTATCCACTGTGACATGTGTCCTTGAGGACAACTGTGTATGAATTTCTAGGTATTATAAACCTAATGTCTTCAGCAACGATTTTTTACCAGAGCTCATATTGCAATTTTTGTTGTTAAAATCGCTTTTCTTTGGCACTCCTTATTACTGGTTCCCATATTGTATTCATTTCTATGCTTGGTCGGCTCAGGAGATTTTTGTGGCCCAGCATATGTGCTGATAACTTAGGTTATTTTGTATTTTCTCTGATAACTCTGGGTATATGGCAGCAGCCCCAAAAAACTAGGATAGACGGGTACAAGAGGAGGACAACAACACTCAGAAAACAATCTGCTTGCCTTATGTGAAGGGGTTATCAGAGAAAATACAAAGGATCTGCGGTCCATATAACATCAGGACAACTTTCAAAAGCTTGAAGGCACTGCGCAGATATCTCTCCCGAGTAAGACCTCCCCATAGAGGAGAACATGATTAAAGACTGTGTGTACGCTATCCCGTGCAGCTGCGGAAAGAAGTATAAAGGGGAGACAGACCGCCCCCTTAAGGTAAAGCTTCAAGAACACCAAAAAGCTGTAACACGAGGGGAAGTAGAAAAATCAGGCGTGGCTGACCACATATGGAGAAAGAACGGAGATCACTGCCCTCTGTGGGATCAGGTTGAGATCATAGACAAAAACATCATTGGAAAATTCGTAAACTTAAGGAATGAGCACATATGCTAAGCCACAAAAATTTCCTGAGCTGACCAAGCATAGAAATGAAAACAATATGGAAACCAGTAATAAGGAGTGCCAGAGAAAAGCAATGATAACAACAAAAGTTGCAATATGAGCTCTGGTAAAAACATAGAATGATAACAGCAAAAATTGCAATATGAGCACTGGTAAAATATCGTTGCTGAAGTCATTAGGTTTATAATACCCAGAAATTCATATACAGATGTCCTCAAGGACATTTTTTTTTGGTGTTTTCTCCGAACATAGAATCTACAATCTAGAGAGGATATAAAAGACGATTCATTTTCACTCACAGGTGGGTGTTTATATAGCTACCTGTTAGACATGCCATATTTATCCCACATGCTAGACAAAACTGGATCGACTTCGTGTTCACATGTCGTTGAAGCTACTGACATCTGGTGAGGACGCGGGTCTGCTTCTGGCGGCTAAGAGATTATCTCTCAAATCAACCCGCTGATGCACCTGGCCTCTCTGATAGACACTGGGTGCAAAATTTATCTTGGTATCACATGAGGTATGTAACATACTAAATTTAAATCTGTCTCCACTTCTGAATTGTTATGTTCAAAATAACCTATTTTGGAAGAATAAGATAAAAAAAAAATATAGTAAAACTCTTCCCAAGGCAAAGATAACGCGTTCAGCTCGAAAATTCTTGGCTTCCCCTAACCAGAATCTATATCATCGACATCTATTCGAATCAATCAGTTTCGTTTATTTCTAAATTTCCCTGCAGGTGTCCAGATTCTAATGACATTTTTCCGACCCTTATCTATCTTTCTCATGCTTGGCAGCGCCATCTGCTGGAAGCCTCACATTAATACAATAACTGTTAAGTTAGATTTTATCATTAACGAAATTGAAAGGCTACAAGGAGACAGTAGCGTCGGCGATAGATATTGTTAGGAGTTTGAGAAGGCCAGGAGCAGGAGAATGTCGGGACGTACGTGAATGGCAGAAGCCGTGAGTTGCCCATGATGGTCAGCTTCCACCATATTCAGTCAATATTATACAACCATATTAATGAAAGACGTTCAAAATTGAAAAGAATCTCTTTCAAATAATTCTACAAGTTTTTATTTTTAATTAATCTTTAATAAATGATTATATTTCGCCATTATATACGTTTTTATTCTTATTTTAATCACTGTCTCCCTTAAGGACGTGATTGATCATGGCTCTCCACAACTTCCTATCATTCGTAGTTCTAAGCAATATTTCTCTCATTACTATCCACTCGAGTCTCTATTCTGCCATCCATTACATAAGCTCGTTAGGCAGGTGATCATGGCGCTCCACAACTTCCTATCATTCGTAATTGTAAGCAATATTTCTCTCATTACTATTCACTCGAGTCTCTATTCTGCCATCCATTACATAATCTCGTTAGGCAGGTGATTATGGCGCTCCACAACTTCCTATCATTTGTAATTGTAAGCAATATTTCTCTCATTACTATCCACTCTAGTTAGCCATCCATTACATAAGCTCGTTACGCAGGTGATCATGGTACTCCACAACTTCCTATCATTGGTAGCTTTAAGTAATATTTGTCTCCTCATTGTTCCATCCAGTCTCTATTTTGCCGTCCATTTACACAAGCTCGTTAGGTAGGTGATCATGACTCTCCACAACTTTCTTTCATTCGTAGTTCTAAGAAATATTTCTCTCATTACTATCCACTCCTATCTCTATTCTGCAATCCCTTTACACAAGCTCATTAGGTTGGTGATCATGGCTCTCCACAACTTTCTGTCATTTGTAATTGTAAGCAATGTCTCCTTATTGTTCCCACCCGTCACTATTTTGCCATCCATTTACACAAGCTCGTTAGATAGGTGATCATGGCTCTCCACAACTTCCTATCATTCGTAGTTGTAAGCAATATTTGTCTCATTACTATCCACTCCAGTCTGTAGTTAGATATCCATTTACAAAAGCTCGTTAGGCAGGTGATCATGGCTCTTCACAAATTCCTATCATTCGTAGTTCTAAGCAATGTCTCCTCATTGTTCCGTCCCGTCTCTATTCTGGTATCCATGTACACAAGCTCGTTAGGCGGGTTACTCGCTGTTATCATCGCTATTACCTTCAATATATCCTATGAGAGCCAAAAAGAGAAGGGGCGGTGAAGGCAGTCAAGTGTGAGAGCAACAGCAACAACAGAGTTAGCACCAGGCAGGATAAAAGAATATTAGCTTTAAGGATTCAAATTCTAGGTGCTGGATTGTTCCACGGGAAACTAGCTGAGTGAATTAAAGCATTGGTTCGTGAATTTGGAAATATAGCAATTGGGAGTTCAATTCCTGGATAGAGCCCTATTAAATCAGGATACGACTATATATATCCTTAGGCATGCTGTTATAGTGAAACACGCCTATTCTATAGTTAATAGACTCTCCCACCTATAATAAGTAGGCAGTCAGTCAGTCGGTCAGGGAGTGAGTCGATGCTGGACGACAGTTCGTCGGATACTAAAGTATCAGCGACCACAACTAGATTACTCTGCGTAATCCCTATTATATCAAGTTCCTAACGTTTCGTACGTCGAACCTATTTTAGGACCGATTTAGCACAAATACAAGCCTCCTCTGTGAAATCACTCCACAACACATGGACAACAGAATGAAAACACTCTCTCGCTGTAGATTAAATAAAGGGTTCAGTTTGAAATTCCCTGACGGTTACTCGTATCGACAGATACCTGAAGAAGGCCGGAAGGAACAACGGTTGAAACGTTGTGAAAATACCAACGAAGGATGGAGGCATTATTTCTGAATTTAATGTAAATAATTAAATTCTTTTAAAAATATTTAAAGATTTGACTTTTCACCAATGTCACTTAAAGATTAATAATCCAATTGACGCCGTTCATGTTTTTTTGTAATTATGATCACCTTGTAAAAGGCCAAAGAGCCACTTGAGATAGAGCGGTTACAGCGTAAGGGGCATCACTCCAAGCAAGATAATAATGACACCAAGACGGATTAAAAAAGATAAAAAAAAGAAAACTTAAAAAGCAAACAAAAAACAACTTAGCTAATGCACTAGTCATAGATAGAAATAAATTCAACCACAATTTTGATTTTAAAAATGCTGCACCTCTACGGCTAAAGAGGCCTCCTAACAAAAAAAATAAAAAGAAAAAGAAAATAACTTTTGTTTTTATTGCCTATTTCGTTTTCTTTTTGTCAAGTGTCGGATTTTGCTGCAATACCCTGTATATTTGCCATCTAGAAAAAGAAAACTCTCACTTTATTTAAGACTTCTGAACCTACAGGATGTCTGTGAATTAATTAGCCAAAAAGTTATCAGTAAATATATTTTGTTCCCGCCATACCACCGTGACTATAGACTATGGTGTGTATTGCTCAGGTCCCACTATCTTAGGCCTTGTACCAGACTAAACCAAGATTAATGAATAATGATAAACACATATCAATGGATGTAAAGATCGAAAGTAGATGTAGTGATTAGCGATCTAGTATCTTAAACACTCCTGTAATGAGTTCAAATTCCACTGTGTATCTGGCCTTTTTTGTTTCGATCCATGCTTAATGAACACCTAAAAATGTGGCATTTTTTGAAAGAGATTTTCCTAATGTTTTGATGAGTGATATTTTCTTTGCCTCGTCACTTGTGAGGAGGTATGTCATCTGTAAGATATTTTTTTCATGCCAGAAGAAAATAGTATTTGAAAAGAACTACTTCAGTTGACGTCTGACTGTCGCGGGAAACAGAAAAGTGAAAAAAAGAAAAAGAAAAAGTGAACCAGTTTTCGTCGACTAATTGCATTTCCTTATTATGACAATCGCACCATTTTGTTCCAACCCCCACCCCACCAAAACTCAGCAAAAAAAAAAAAAATTACTTGTAGCGAATCGGCAAAAAGACAATTACGTTTTTTTCAACCCTTATTTTTCATTATTTTTGGTTCTACAGAATGATGTTGTATTCTGGATGATTAGTTTTTAAAAGAATTCATATTTTTTTTTCTTTCGCAAAGAAATGTGAAACAAATATAGAGTTTATACATTTTTTTCTTTTGAATAATTCAAATTATTTAGTTTCCTTCCGTCTTTCTTTCCGTCTTTCTTTCTTTTCTCCTAGAAATTCTTCATTCTTACTTTTATAAATTCTTCTTTTTCCTTCTTTATTCGTTTGTCATTCTTTGTTTATTTGTTATAGATTCTTTCTTCCTTTCTTTGTTTCAGTCTTTCTCATTTTTCTTTCTTGTTATAGCTTCTTTCTTCCTTTCTTTGTTTCTTTGTTTCAGTCTTTCTTTCTTTCTTTCTTTCTTTCTTTCTTTCTTTCTTTCTTTCTTTCTTTCTTTCTTGTTATAGCTTCTTTCTTCCTTTCTTTGTTTGATTCTTTCTTTCTTTACTTCTTATAGCATCTTTCTTCTCTTCTTTGTTTATTTCCTTCTTGTTATAGCTTCTTTCTTTCTTTCTTTCTTTCTTTCTTTCTTTCTTGTTATAGCTTCTTTCTTCCTATATTTGAATCTTTGTTTGATTCTTTCTTTCTTGTTATAGCTTCTTTCTTCCTTACTTTGTTTCAGTCTTTCTTTCTTTCTTTCTTTCTTTCTTTCTTTCTTTCTTTCTTTCTTGTTGTAGCTTCTTTCTTCCTTTCTTTGTTTGATTCTTTCTTTCTTTACTTCTTATAGCGTCTTTCTTCTTTTCTTTGTTTATTTTCTTCTTGTTATAGCTTCTTTCTTTCTTTCTTTCATTCTTGTTATAACTTTTCTTCCTTTCTTTGTTTCAGTCTTTCTTTCTTTCTTGTTATAGTTTCTTTCTTCCTTTCTTTGTTTGATTTTTTCTTTCTTGCATGTTATAGTTCCTCTCTTCATGTTTTCATTTTTTGTTTCAAAACACAGTCAAGATATTATGTCCATTTTATAAGACATGCATACAACAAACTATTTCTTATTTTAACAGTTAAAATATAATCCTTGAAAATGGCTAAATGTATAGCCGAAAGCGCTAGGATAAAAAGAACATTCGAACAGTTTTTATATAATTTATCACCCGAAAAGAAAAAAAAAATAGATTGCATGATAAATTGTATAAAAAACTAAATAAAAGTACTTTGTCTGTTGTATTCAATGAAATGTGCATTTAAGAAGGATTGATGCCTAAATACACAAATACACACACACACACACACATACACACATATTTATGCAGTAATCTTGGTTTAAACATATATTGTTAAATATAACAGACAATGCATGTCTATTAAGTTTGACTATGAGCCGTTCTAAACTTCGTATAGTTGTTTTAATTTCGAGTGAAAATAAAAAAAGAACAATTGTCCAACATTTGGATATTTTTCATTAATCTCTTCCTTGATCGAAGCTCACATGGGCCATCATCAGAGTGGTTATATGGACATTTAAAACAAGATATTCACCATCAAAGATGATATTCTGTTATGTTGACCATAACGGTCGCGGAATAGCAGACGCAGGTCGTAAATTCGTGATGCGGTACTATGACATCGTACCACGTGAGAGGCCGAAATATTAACAACAGAACCATATGTCTAGATGCAATGTATTGTATTGTCACTAGTTTCAACTGTAATTTTGTTGAGTGTGGGTTGCTTTGTTTTAATGTAGATGGTCTCCAATATTTTAAGGTTCATTTTACTGTGTGTATGTGCGAGTATTATTGTGTTATCAACTAATATCTGTCTAATATTATGTACATGGCTATGTTTTTCTAAGAAATGTTATTTAATAGAACAAAGATCAGAAAGGTGACAGGTAAGTGCTCGGGAAAGTGTGGTTGTAGTAAAACCAATATATGTAGTGGGTTTATTATTTAGCATCAAAGATACAATCTCTGAACGGGCAAGTAAATTGATTGATTTTTGCAGAGGATTTAGTTGTTTGGTTTTAAGGTTATTAAAGTCTATCAGGTCAATTGTTTTAGATTTTTTATAATATATGATGAGCTTAATTTGTTTATTATTATTAATGGCTTCCACATTTCTATCTATTATAATATATGAGCTTAATCATAATTTATATATATATATATATATATATATATATATATATATATATATATATATATATATCAGTTATGCATTGTACAAGACTTACACAGATGAGCCGCTGTGAGTACCGAAATATATATATATATATATAATGAGAGAACTGCGATTTTGTCAAAGTGCAGGCATTTAAGTAAATATCTTTTGGGTATATATGAACCCGGATGGGGGCAATGAATAATTTTAACACCTCCTCCCTCTTTTTCCATTCCCCCCTTACGCCTTTCATTCTCTTTTTCTCTGGTCATATAAGTTGGTAGAATATACTAGATTGTTCATTCTTCTATTTGCCTGAGGAGAGACATTGGTGGTCGAAACCTGGGTACCAAGGGAAACTGCTTTTTAGTGTTTTAAATGTTTCTCTTCTGAATTTTCTATTTTTGATTTTTGTATTGAGCACTTTTTATTGTTTATACCTTTTAGGCGCGGCTGTTTTTAGCCTCCCATTACAGTATGTGTGTGTGTATATATATATATATATATATATATATATATATATATATATATATATTCAGACTTCAGAAAGGCCTTATACAGCTTATAATTTTTAAAAACAATGATCATAACATTCATCGTGTGATTTGTAGGTTAATTCGCCTTTAAAATTTTGTTAGCAAAGGGATTTCGCCATTTTATATCATTAACTTTACTAATCTACTTTTTCTATGAATGATTCATTGTAATACATACATATATATATATATATATATATATATATATATATATATATATATGTGTGTGTGTGTGTGTGTGTGTGTGTGTGTTTCATTAAATAATATAGACAAGTGTTTATTTATTTTATGTAAATTCTTTTCATATCGTCTGATAAACTGAATAACATTATCATTAAACGAAGAAAGAAAATCACAATATTGTTTCATATTTTTTTTTAATCTAATCTAAGCTTTCGGCTAACATAAGCCATTATTAAAGATGACAATTACAGTACAATATATTAAGCAATACACAGACAACAATGTGATGATAATCTGTTTCTGTTTACATGGATGATTTCCAAGCAACGATAAACGTGTGCTTATATATAAACCGGTACTACCAACAAACTTTTTTTGGTAAGGAACGTGAATAGACACTCATTAGAAAAAAGGTAGGTATCCAAGTAAGAGAAGGAAAACTCTGATCTAACACCTTCAGCGTTACAGGATCCAATGCTGTCGACTGGTTCTTTTTTTGGCTACATGTTCTTACACAGAGAGTCGGACTGATCTAATGAAACGTTTTTCTTGACTATAAAAATTTCATACGCAGACATTGCTTGATATCGTAAATTGAATCTTGTATTGGTATCTTACAATAGTCACACGCAACAACGTTGTGCCAGCCATCATATGTAGGTGGGTGGGTGTTCAAAGTGCCTATATTCAGTTCAAACATCAGTTTGTTATTCTTTCGCGATGAGGACGAGGTCCTGTCACTCAATTATCTCCCCTGATATCCGACGTTCTATTTTACGATTCAGTCAGTAATGCGAGACAATCTTCAACTAAAACCACTCAAGAAGCGCCCATGTTTAGATTGCGTATGGCAAACGGATATATCGATTTTCATTGGGGAAAGATGGGAAAGCGATTCTCCTTTAAACAAAGATCAATAGTTTATTAGGGAGATCATGGCATAATAGTTATCGAAGACATTGTCAGAGGCATGACGCCAAGATCATTTGATCTACCAGAGATCAATATTGTATTAATTTGATCCAAAACGGACATATTCATCTCATATCTATCTATCTATCTATCTATCTATCTATCTATCTATCTATCTATCTATCTATCAAGTTGGGTCATAACTAATTTTCCATTTTGGGAGCCAAATTGTAAAGATGAATGTTTTCTTCTGACTGCTAATCATACGTGGTAGTTAAGAATCTCGGGTACACTAACGTACCGTAGATTTTACCCGCCATTGGCAGCGTACACGGTGGATTAATGGGAAAATACTTCACTTTAAACGTTATTGCTTAAAGGCAAAATTCAGTTTTACTTGATCAGTCGAAGTTCTTCGTGTCTATATCGGTATAAGCATGTTGAATCTAACGTCGCTTTCTCCAAACAGGCGGCGACATAGATTTGAATTCTACCGGAAGGGGTATATTATTCTTTACTAAGATTTCTCGAATATTCAATCCAAAACTCAAAGCTTCAAAAAATTAACGGATTCCATGTCTAGCTAACTGAGAACCACATATATGTACTTTTTTTCGGATGTTCGGAATTCTTTGTGTTTCCTGTACATGCAATGGCGTTTTGTGTCGCGATCGTATTCAAAACAAGACGTTCCATCACCAGCAATGACCTTGTCAAACATCAGTGCATTATTGAAACGCTCAGATGGAACGCGAAACTCAAGCTAAACCATTTCTTAGAAAGGCTAACCTTTCACTGCCACTTTTACCAATCTTCATACATTGATGCTTCTAAAATCTTGGACAGAGTTGGATGCTTTGTTATCATTAACAACATAAACAATGCAGAAAAGATTGCCTGACAAAGCCTCAATCTTCAGTGCAGAAGCCTCAGCCATAAATTTGGCTTTAGAGATTATAGAATCCAGTGAGTCAGATAGATCCATCATCTTCTCAGATTCACTATCTGTAATCACAGCTCTGTAGAATAAAAACCTCTGAAACCCATTAATAAATTATTAAATAGGATTTGCTCTCTTTATAAGGAAAAAGATGCCATAAAAGTCCTATGCTGGATACCAAGCCATATTGGCATACAAGGAAATGGAAAAAGAATCACTGAACATGGCCCTCTCAAATGTAAAGGTGCCACACACCAACTTCCATCCCACCATAAACAGGAGAATTAAAGAAAAAATGGCAGCAATTATGGAACAACTTTGCAAACAATAAACTTCCCCAAATCCTACCAATAATTACTGAAGGACGGCCAAGTTTCAGAAAAATAAGGAGAGAGTAGGTGGTTCTGGTCTGACTCCGTATAGGACATACATATATAAGCCACCAACATCTACTAAAAATAAAGAATCGTCAATGTGTGCCATGCCAGGAACCATATCTTGACATTCTACTAAATTGCTGTAACTTCCAGCAAACCCGAATCAAAACTCTACAAATCAGATGACTTAAAGGAACTATTTTGAAAATATCAATTCAAGTAACATGATAAGTTTCATTAAAGAAATTGGGTTCTACAGAAAAATATAAAAAAAAGAAAACCTCTTTACCAAATCTGCTTACCAACATTGTTTTGTAAACTATTTTGGAAGGAAAAATTATTATCAGCAATACATTTGACTCTTGACAATATCCTGCTGATTCTACTAAATTGCTGTAAATTCCAGCAAACCCAAAATCAAATTCTACAGATCAGATGACTTAAAGGATCTATTTTGAAAATATCAATTCAAGTAACATCATAAGTTTCATGAAGAAAAATATATCTACAGGAAAAATATAAAAAATAAAAAAAACTCTTTACCAAATCTGCTTATTTACATTGTTTTGCAACCAATGTTATATAACCTACAATTCCCAAGAAAAAAAAAAGCTCAAAGTAATTTCCCCCTCCCCCTATACAATCCACTGCTTCCAAAAGAAAATAGCTCAAATTATTCACCTGAAAACTTTGTTCGCCATTAAATGAGCCACCTGGGTCGATGTGCCGTAAAACAGATAAATCGATCACACTCTATTCCAGATTTCTTTCAACCATTTTCCGTCAACAGTATAATATGAACGCATAATACGTCCGCTACTGCTCGGCAACAAATGAATAACCTAGGTTTCCTGCCAAGAAAGTAGAAGTTGAAACATATCAAGACGTTCTCGTGTACAAATGTTGGCCTGACTCTGAAGTCATTCCGGGAATTCTCAAATATAGAAAATGACGGTGAAAACGCAGAGGGTGGGAAGAGGAAGGAAAGGAAGGAAGTCTATAAAAAAAAGTGATATTGGAAATTGCGTATTTATTCAACCTATCTTATCAATTTTTTTGTTTTTCGTTTGTTTCGTATTTAAATTGATATTTTATTTTCATTTTCCCTGGTCCCGAAATTTTCATTTTCTGCTTCTTAACTCATTTCACGGCACGATTAGCACCTTAATTATCGTGCCGTCCTCTAGGAATTTGCTAGACAAAGAACACACCTCCTTGATTTTCCAAACACAGGAACTTTGATTCAATGTCGTCGCATACAAAATAGCTTCATTTTTTTGTTTTGTTTTGTTTAATTTCCTTTTTTTTTTCACGTTCTGATTAACGAGACGTTTTTCATTAATGCCTATAGAACCGGATATTATATTTGAACTCGTCGGCAAAATAAATCTCCCAAACTATTCATTATAAACATTTTTGGCTGAAATTGTGACTCAAGAACAGCAACCCATGCTACAGAGCTCCACATTTATTTTTATTCATATTGCAAATCTCAATGGCCATTGGAACTTTAACACTAACCATCTATCTTGCTCGAGACTTGTACTGGGTGACCTTTCGTATTAAAACGCAAACACTGGTGTGTAGTTTTGCTAACAACTATGCATTGTGTCTTCTTATAATTAATAGTTAGTCCTTTCTTCTTGCTTTCCATGATTACTCTTTCATTTTCTGTATCTCTGCGTCCTGTCACTTCACGAGATGGACGGTCATAGATCTCCACAGCATCCTGTCTTTGTTGAAATCATCAATGATTTCTTTATTATAACCTTTCCTATGGTGTTTTTCTTTGTTTACTCGCTTTAACTTAACGACTAGGTTTCTAGTTATTTTTATTCGTCACTTGTTTTCGATGTCTTCTCCAAGAGCTAAACTCTTGAAACGTTATTTCCTTGTTAAGCCCAAAATTGTTTTGGCTCTTCTCCTTAAAACTTTCTTATTTGTCGCATGTTATGTCCATGGTATTCTTAAAATTCGTCAATTTAATCACATCTCCGACATTTCAATTTTCTTTTTGTCTGTTACGAAAGTTTTCCAGCATTCATTGCTATGTAAACGATTAGACATCAAACGTAGAAGTCTAGCGCTTTTTTGTTTTTCATTGCCTTTTTCTCATTTCTTAATACATTGATTAGTTTCTGTAAATCATTTTTCTTGATATTCCTATATGTCTTTGGCTTTTTCTATCACATTTTGAGACGTCTGTTGCTAAATTAATCATTTGAAATTCCTTATCCGCATTATTTTGGCATCAACATCTGAAAGTCTACAAGAGCGTTTCTTTACCATTTTACCCTTGTGGAAAACTTTAAAATAGTTTTCATGTTTCAGGGGAGCCCTGCATTATTATATATCATTATCAATATTATTTACATTATTCGGACTTTTGTCCTCATCTTTGTTGCCATATTTATCACAACGTTTCGGCCGTTTTACGCTCCGGCCTTCTCCAGGTAGCTGGAATGTCGAACTGAACTCTTTATTTCGCTCACTGGGGTAGACTGTTCTAGTTCCACGTGCCATGTTTAATGCATGTCAGTTATCAGTTATCTCCTGTTAATTTCCCTCTGAAAGTTCTCCACTGCCTTAAACGGGTATTGAACTCACACTCTTTGGGTCTTATCACTGGTTCTAACCAACGCCTTTATCCACTGTACCATGTGTGAGTTCAATACTCGGTTAAGGCAGTGGAGAACTTGGAGAGGGGAATTAACAGGAGATAACTGATAACTGACATCCATTAAACATGGCACGTGGAACTAGAACAATCTACTCCAGTGAGCGAAATAAAGGGTTCAGTTCCACATTCCAACCACCTGAAGAAGGCCGGAGCGTACAATGGCCGAAACGTTGTGATAAATATTGCAACAAAGATGATGAAAATAGTCCGAATAATGTAAATAATGTACATAATACTTCATCTCAGCAATATAGACAGATACCATTATCAACATTTATCTCTTACATATTTTTATCTTTTCACGTGGTAAACATAAAATATAGACATTATGCATGGGGGTCTGTATTCGAGTGAGTCACTTAATGACACACGAATGCGTCACGTACAGGTTCTGTCCACTAACCAGCGAAGGCGGTTTCACACTGACGTCATATAGACATCGTTGAATAAATTCTCTCTGATTATTGTTATTTTAAATCCCATAAAAGGTTGAAGCCTTTACTGCAATAATCAAGGATTTTCCAGCAATATGCCGTACGTGTAGAGTAAAATTACAAATATAAAATGAAAAGAAAGTTACTAAAGAATTTACTCAAACAAGCATTGGCCTATTTATTACTGTTTCTTGTGGAACTCACAGGGATCTCTTGCGGAATCCTAGAATTCCGGGTAATACCGGTTTGGTTTGGTTTGGTTTGGTTTATGGCATATCAACCTCAATGGGTTATTTAATGTAGAAAAAAATTTATTGCTGGTAATATTTTTTATCTATCTATCTATCTATCTATCTATCTATCTATCTATCTATCTATCTATCTATTAGACATGGCACGTGGAACTAGAACAGTCTACCCCAGTGAGCGAAATAAAGGGTTCAGTTCGACATTCCACCTACCTGAAGAAGGCCGGAACATACAACGGTCGAAACGTTGTGATAAACATGGCGACAAAATGAGGACAATAGTCCGAATAATGTAAATAGAATATTTATTTTTTTTATGAGAAATCAGTTTGTAGATTGGGTTTCATCGCTATAAAGAGGATTTTTATTGAGACTCTGGTTTCATTGATGTGTTTTTGGTTTGGTTTGTTTCACAGCATATCAACCTCAATGCCAATAAGAATTTTTATTGCTGGTAATATTTAAAAAAAATGTTTTGCTGATTTGGTTTATTTTGTTTTATGGCGTATCAACACCTCAATGGGTTGATCTAATTTTGATAATACTGATATGATTTTGAGGATAGGTTTGTATGAATAAGATATATATTCTTTGGAAGATATCAGTTTATAAATCAGGTTTCATTGACGTATTTTTGTAAAGAGTGTTTTTATTCAGAGTCTGCTTTCATTGATGTGTTTTTTTGGTTTTGTATGTTTTACAGCATAAAAAACCTCAATGGATTATTTAATATCAACAAGATTTTTATTGGTGGTAATATATATATATATATTTTTTTTTGAAAAAATGATTTGCTGGCAATAATTTTTTTCTTCAAAAATTCATTACTGGTAATAAGCTTTTACAAAAATGTGTTGCTGGTATTAAAACCTATTTTTATACTTTCATAGTGTTTTGACCAGAGTTTGGGGGTCAACTATTTGCCCATGGCTGTGACCCTAACACTTGCTAACACCCCAGGTCAGGGTGGATCTGGGACCACCAGCAATTAAAAGGCGGTTCTACGATCCTCAAAACCTCCTGAGGCCTTGCTGTTGGATGTAGTTTATCGTCTTATCCGGGACGCGGATGTAGTTTATCGTCTTACCCAGGACGCGGATGTAGTTTATTGTCTTACCCAGGACAGCATCTATCTTGCTTGAGTCTTGTATTGGGTGAATTTTCGTATTAAAACTCAAACCTCGGATTGTAGCTGAGCTAACAGCCATGTATTGTGTCTTCTTATAATTAATAGTCCTTTCTTCTTGCTTTCCTTGAATACTTCATCTTATAATTCTTTCATTTTTTTCTTCTGAATCTGTGTAGCGAATGTTGCTGTGGTCATGGCCATCGATGATAAAACAATGTAGGTCCTCTAAATCCCTTAGAATCGCCTCGTTTCACAAGTAAAATAAATCTGTTGTTGAAATGCCATCATGACTCAACTCCTCTTTCTCTTTTAGTAAATTACGGGTCCATGTTTAGTATTACATTCTTGTTGCAATTATCTTGTAAAATCTGCAAGAGATCGATACTGGATTTTTTTTACATCCCAAAGAAAAAAAGATCATTTTATTCCGATCAAATGGAGATAGATATTGATTCGAGGAGTTGATTATATTTAATATCGAGTATCGATAAAATTTCGCTTTTAAGAGTTTTGATGAACAAATCAATCGATTAATGTATCTATCCAAGCCTGTTCATATCTACCTATCTATCTATCTATCTATCTATCTATCTATCTATCTATCTATCTATCTATCTATCTATCTCTTCATAAATAGAGATATATGAGCAGATAGATACAAAGTTAAATAAAAAAAACATTATTTCGATCAGTTTATATCTGTGTACTCTCTGATCCTCATCAAACAAGTGGCACTTGGATCCCAGAGGGGCGACCAGAGAATTAGAAATTTAACGGGACGAATATTAGCCAGAAGACTAATTGGACATTACATCAAATGGAATTTTTTATGGCCACTGAAATACGGATATCCTTTTATATTTTTATTAACTGTAGTTAATAAAGTATCTTGGCTTGATAGATTCTTGCCTTAATCAGTGCGTCCTTGGTAAGACGATAAACTACATCCGCGTCCTGGGTATGACGATAAACTACACCCAACTGCAAGGCTTCTCATCAGGAGGTTTTGAGGAGCATGGAACTACCTCTTAATTGCTGGTGTTCCCGGGTCCACCCTGACCCGGGGTGGTAGCAATTGTTAGGGCCCCAGCTATGGGCAAATAGTTAACACCGAAACTCGGGTCAAAATGCTACGAATGTGTAAAAATATGTTTTGATACCAGCAATGAATTTTTGAAGGAAAAATTATTACCAGCAATACACTATTGGAAAAAAAAATACTAGAAATACATTTTTGAGCAAAAATATTATCAGCAATAAAAATCTTAAAAATCTTAAATTAAAAAGGTTGATATGCCGTAAAAGAAAACAAACCAAATCAATATATACTGAGATAGATAGATAGATATTAACAGCAACAAAAATCTTGCCGACATTAAATAACCCATCGAGATGTTGATATGCCGTAAAAAAAAACAAAAAAAACAAAAAACAAACCAATATATACTGAGATAGATAGGTAGATAAAAAATATTACCAACAATAAAAATCTTGTCGGCATTAAATAACCTATTGAGGTTGATATGCCGTATAACAAACCAAACCAAACCAAACCAAACCAAATCAAATCAAACCAAACCATTACTCAGTAAAATTCTAATGATGAAATAAATTACGAGATAACAATTCAAAGATTTTCGTTGTGTTCACAAAGCAGGGAAGATGATTAGGGACTCTGAAAAATCACGTCACTCGAGCAAGAAGATTTTTAGCGACTGAGTGATTGATTTGTTTTTACGACTAATCAGCCCTTTTCAGATTATTTAAAAGCCAGAAAATAATTTTATATTGTAAGAATTTTTTGGAATTAATAATGATTTACTGGTACCAGTGGATAAAACGGATCCGTCTTGAATTCGACTCTCCAAATTCTAATTCAGAGTTGCTATCCATTACAACGCCCCTACTATAAGCTTGCAACAGCTGGTATGTCTAAGCGGTCACCCATCTAGGTACTGACCAGGAACAATGATGCTTAACTTTGTTGATCGCGCCAGAACTGGTGTTTCAACGTGATATGGTCGTATACCAGCAGGTTTTTTGAGCTTGTCTTTAAAATTCAAAGATTTGTAAGCTCTTATCGACGTGTGATTGATAAACAAGCATACCTTGCGATGAATTCAGTTCTTATCAGGACCCTCTTAACTGCAGCTTTGAGTCGAAATAAAATGGACGTAAGGGTGTTTTGCCAAAAACGACCTATAAATTTGAGTCATGAGTAATTTTTTTTAAAGATCCATTTGTAATGACGATCGTGTCATCCTAACTACTAATTAGGACATTAACATCCGACAATGTTTGGCGCAAAAGTCTTTGGATTGACAAGAACAAATTTCCACAATCGACTCTCAAAGTTGAACTCCAAGTAAGAATGGCAATGTTGTTAGTGTGCTTGGATTGGCGGGGCATTATTCATTTAGAGTTCATAAAACACAATGAAACACTACATGCACATTTTTACTTCCAGCAGCTGTAACATGTCCGTAATGGTTTCGTTGAAAAGCGCTCTGCAATCGTCAATAGAAAAATGTTTATGCCAAAGTAAGGCCACATACAAAAAAAAAAAAAAAAAAAATTGGAGGAATTCATCACTTGGTAAGGGTATCAGTGTGAAATGTATGGTACGCAACAGAATAAAACGAAATTTGAACCTTGCACGGCGATTTTATTTGACGAGATGCTAACCGATACGCCACAAGCAAGTAACCGATATATGGCCGGCTGCAAAACTGAATCCATTTTCAAAAACCTATTAAAAACAAAATAAATGTCGCGTTTTCTTGCAATTTCAAAATGGTGTCAATTTATATCGCTTTTATATTCAGATAAATCGACCCACTTCACAAAAAAATCGCCAAACGGGGATTTGAAATCGTTAAAGTTTATTCGTCAATGGAAAGCCGTTCGCAAAGCAAGCAAATTGTATCCTACGTCCTTTGGAAAGACAAGTGAGAATCAAATGCGTTCTCTTCCAACTTTCATTTCTAAAGTAGGAAAAATCGTGATTAGCTTTTAACCAAAATGCAATAACCAACTGTTGGCTTAAAAAAATTATTGCTCCTTGAAGGGATATTGGAAATGAATAACAGTAAGAAAATGTCATTTTATCGAGAAAAGCTATTAAGATATTGATTTTAAAGAAATTAATCGACAACACAGACACAGACATATATATATATATATATATATATATATATATATATATATATATATATATATATATATATATATATATATCAAAATCACCCAACAAAAAAGAAAAAGAAAAGAAAAACAAGACGGGCGAACTATAAAAAGTGAAACGGAGAAGAAATGAACTTGAAATGAAACAAAGAACTCAATAACCTAGAAAAGTAAATCCAACGCCCCCACCCCTCACCAAAAGCCTCCATGGCCAGAATATGGAAATAACCCGGAATTATTCAAAGACACTACTTTTCTGTGACTTCACGCATTGAGTGATCTTCGGAGAATAAAAGGCTGAAGTAACTAACATCCAATTATATATATATATATATATAATTATATATTTATATTAAAAATTTCATGTTTCGGTACTGAGATTGTACATCTTCAGGCGATGGTAAGTAACTAATAATGAAAATGATCTATTACGGAAATTAAAAAAAACAACAAATCTTTACCTCTTTTCGTAAGTTAAAAGGGTGTATAAGGTCAGAATGAATATGACTAGCGATGTAAAAGGTTTTTATTGCAATTTATTATAATAAAAATATTATAATAATATTTTACTCTACTTTGTATTGAGCACTTTTTTGAAAAGTAAATGGTACAGATTGTGGATTTTTACTCCATCCGTTCTTTCTTTTTATATCTATCTATCTATCTATCTATCTATCTATCTATCTATCTATCTCTCTCTCTCTCTCTCTCTCTCTATATATATATATATATATATATATATATATATATATATTATAAATTAACTGGTTTAAAATATGTTTTTTTCGCTACAATGTTCACTATAAGAATCTAATATAGTTTTTTATTTTTAAATAGAATTTTCAAAGCGACGAAAAAACTCTACGCAGTCTTTCATTGAAGCTCATGTTGCACGTGTACACCTTTGTGCAAATTAATTGAAACAACCGCTTTAGTTTCCTTCCTTTCACCATACGGTCATTTTTAGACCCACTGGAGTGACAGGGTGTAATCGATTTCTATTTTTACCTCAGATTAGGCCATTTTCTGTGGTTTGCAATAATGTGACTTTATCTTCGGGGTTTATGATGACATTTTTTTGGCCTTGAAAAGTATCGCATCATCCGTGATTGCATCAGATTTTCATCACGCCCAGACGCTATTGTTTCGACTGACGATTAGTTGTCCTACGGCCATTGTTTGAGATTGACTTTACTCCAAGGAAGCGTGCAACAATTGTAACGGTGCACGAACATACTGGCAAGCCTCATCAGTGAGCAAATCAAAGTATTATCGACTGGCCCGGAAACTCTCCTGATTTAAATCCAGTCGATAATCTGTGGTCAATCTGCAAGAAACGACTTCGTGGAATGGACATATGAAGTACTAACATGTACACTGGTTTATGTTTCATTGGAAAAATACGAAAAAAAAATAGATTAGATTAGGTCATTTGCTATGGTGTGCAGTAATATGAATCTGTTTTCGAGGTGTATGATGAAATTTGTTTGGCCTTGAAAAACATTGCGTCATCCGTGATTGCATCAGATTTTAGACACTATTGTCGCGACTGTCGATTAGTTGTCCTACGGCCACTGTCTGCAAATCTGTGGTCAATCTGCAAGGAACAACGAAATATGGATATACGAAATATTAACATGTGCGTTGGTTCATGTTTCAATGGAAAAATACGAAAAGATGTAAGTAACAACGGAATTATTTGTTTTGTTTCAATTAATTTGCACAAAGGTGTAGGTGATCATGTCCCTCCCCATCTTCCTATATAATTAATTTGCACAAGGGTGTAGTTTGAATAATGTCATTCTTTCTTTTTGTTTGTCTCCCAGTATAAATAATGGATTGTTCACTTCAGTCGCAAACTCCTTTTCTTGTATATTTATAATAAAGAAATGTTTTTTTTCTTTTTACTCTTTTCCAGGTAAGTGACCAATTGTGTCGTGTTTACGCTTGGAGATGTTCGATGCCTTATCGGTGAGTTTCGTTATCAATAGATATCTGTTAATTTTATATTTCACTTTTTCAATGTATAAGCTTACCAAAATGAAAAAAATATACTCCAAGTGATTACGTGTCTTGGAACGAAATTAAGCAACCAAACACATGCAGGCAGACAAGTACGCACGCACACACACACACACACACACACACACACACACACACACACACACAGAGGGACAAACAGACAGAGTTATCGACGTAATGTAGCGGTTAACAGCGTGGAAATTGTGAACTTGGAGCAGAATTCAAATTTCGCCTCTTTCTTGAGTTCACCTTCGTACGAATATCCTTAGAGAAAAGTATGAATCCATTTTCTCCCTCCAGCTATGGGTTAAATATCCTTCCTTCCTTCCTTTTCCTTACTTCCTTCTTTCCGTTTCCTTCCTTTCTTCCTTCCTTCCTTCTATCCATTATTCCTCCCTTCCCTTTCTTTCCTTCCTTCCTTCCTTCCTTCCTTCCTTTTCTTTCCTTCCTTCCTTCCTTCCTTCCTTTTCATTCCTTCCTTCCTTCTGTCCATTCTTTCTCCCTTCCCTTTCCTTCCTTCCTTCCTTCTGTCCATTCTTCCTCCCTTCCCTTTCCTTCCTTCCTTCCTTCCTTCCTTCCTTCCTTCCTTCTGTCCATTCTTCCTCCCCTCCCTTTCCTTCCTTCCTTCCTTCTGTCCATACTTCCTCCCTTCCCCTTCCTTCCTTCCTTCCTTCCTTCCTTCCTTCCTTCCTTCCTTCCTTTTTCTGCAAAGGGATTATCAGTGGTTAGCAATTAATACAAGCATTATTGATACAAAGGATCTATTATATATTAAAAACATTGTTAATGATTTTACCATCTAAATTCATTCAAAATTAGCTTGAAAAGAATTGTCGGTGTTCAGGCGATTTTACCGGCGCGTTACCAACAGAATCGGGACTAATTTATGTATAATGGAAGATGCATGCCTCTGTCAAGTATTTCCGATTGCTACAAAGAACGCTCGGAAGAGACGTGTAATCGCTTACAGGGATAAATTCATTATTGAAATTCATCGCTGACAATGCTACTATGGCAAAGCATTGCAAAAAATTTTGTAAATGTATTTTTTTTTAGAAAGTTCACTTGCGCTCAAATAAATAAACATTATTCAGTCGAATATGCAAGACAAAGAACGAGAGAAATATTCAAAAAATCAAATTAGAATTATTCGTTATTTCTTTTATGACATCAAATTTGCAAAATTTCAATTTTTAAGAATATGTGAGAATTTGTAGCAACAACAACAACAACAACAATAACAACAACAACAACAACAACAATAATAATAATAATAATAATAACAACAACAAAAACAACAACAACAATAATAATAATAATAACAACAACAACAACAACAATAATAATAATGGTAAGTTAAACCCCATCATGGTCAATACTCGGCACCTCCACTAATTTTCAATATCTATGGCTTAAAATGAATTTTTCTAAAGGAAAAAGCTTTCTTGAGGCTTTCATTGAAAACTAAAGGATTAAATTTACTATTTCCAGTAAGCAAAATACTCTGGTGTATTTCAAACAGAAATTATATTGATTGGAATCGATTTTTTTTTCTAAAATAGCTGATTCGTGCCCTTTTTTTAGTCGTCTTGAATCGCAATGTAATTTTCTGTATTAAAAAATCTTCCTAAAATGAAAAAATAGTTTTCTGAAATGTATATTTAAAACAAAGCATTGTCATGTTTTACGTAATTGATGAAGCGTTGATAGGTTTTGACATAATGATTATTGTTCTACAGAGGCTTTATCTGTAAAATACAATTTAAGAAAATGACATCAGCACCTTTTTTTATATTGTAAAAATGTAGGTACCTCCACTAATTTTCGATATCCATAGTTTAAAATTAATTTTATTAATGAAAATGCTTTCTTGAAGCTTTCATTAAAATCTAAAGGATTAAATTTCCTATTTCCCGTAAGCAAAATACTCTGGTGTATTTCAAACAGAAATTATATTGATTGGAATAGATTTTGATTTTTTTTTCTAGAATAGATGATTAGTGTCAACTTTTATCGCAATGCAAGTCCCTTTATTAAAAAAATATCCCCAAAATAAAATATACTATTCTGTAACATTATTTAAGGAATATTAGCTGATTTAAAGTATAATTAATCTGATTTGAAAAAATATTATTTACTTTAAGTTTAAAAAAATAGTGAAATGAATTTTTAAAACAAGCAGTATCGGTGATTATGTCAATCATTACGTCAATCGCGTAACAAGTGCTGATAAATATGTTGACAGTTTTATTGTTGTTTTACGGAGACTTTATCTGTTAAGACATAATTTAATAAAATGACGAGTAGCGCTTTTTTTATATAATTTCTAAGTACTCAATAATCTTAATGTTGGAAAATATTCTCCGTAATCTAATTTTAGGAATGTTGACTTTAAATTTACTATATTCATAGCTCTAATTTTCTGATCATGTCGTGTATGGCCGATCATAATTTCAAAAATGACACGTAACTTAATATTTTCTATACGTAAAAAATAAGAATTATTTTAAAAATGTTGGTGCAAAATGATTTGTATTAAGTTTTCCAATTTTTTATTAGTAAATATAGTTTTCACTTAACAATATCAGCTAACCGAATGAAAGTAATGCAGAATTTTAAAAGATTTATATATTGTAAATTATTATAATTAAAATTTGAAAAAATAAAAATATTTTTTTGTAAAAATTCATTATTCATCGAAAAAATTTTTTCTGAAGACAATAGTGTACTTAGTAAATCTTATTTATAAAAGCAATTAAAAGCTTTTCTAATTAAATAATGTTATAGTTTTATTGCATTTTTTATTTTACGATTCGGTTTTACGATTTACGATTTTCGGGAAATGAGTTGTGGTTTGTCTATGAGGTATTACGTACACTATTTACATTATTCGGACTGTTGTCTTCATCATTGCCCCCATATTTATTACAACGTTTCGGCCACACATGGTACAGTGGATAAAGGCGTTAGTTAGATCCAGTGACAGGAGCCAAGGAGTGGGAGTTCAATACCTGGTTAAGTCAGTGGAGAACTTGGAGAGAGGAATTAACAGGAGATAACTGATAACTGACATCCATTAAACATGGCATGTGGAACTAGAACAGTCTACCCTAGTGAGCGAAATAAAAGGTTCAGTTCGACATTCCAACCGCCTGAAGAAGGCCGGAGCGTACAACGGTCGAAACGTTGTAATAAATATGGCGACAAAGATGACGACAATAATTCGAATAATGTTAATAGTGTAGTGGTTTGAAAAAAAAAAAAATGATGATTTACGTTCTCAAAGAAGCCCAGCTTTTAAATAGTAAAATTTTTTTTCGAAATTTCATGAAATAAGCGGTGAGGTAACGTATAGAAAAATATATTTTACCAAGATTTTCTAAAAACAAAATTTAAAAAATAATTTCATTCATTTTTGAATAAGTCCTAAAAGTTTCATTTAAATCCGACGATTATTTGATTTTTGCAAGAATTTCCAAATGTTTTTTCACTGGAAAAAGGCGCCAAAACACTAATCATGAATATATCGTCGACCAAAAAAAACAAAAAAAAAAAAAAACAAAAACGTAACCAAAATTTTGAACTTGCTAAAAAGGATTAAAAAACTTAGTAAAATAATAAAAAAAAATACTTTGGTATTTCCTCTTAATAAAAAGGTTCACATTTTAAGAATAAAACTTTTTTCATCATGCTATGCTGTTTTTTTCAGAGAAAAACTGGAGGTACCTAGTCAATACTTTGCTCATACCAGACAGGCTGTTGCAGAAAAACTCCGTACTCATCAGTGGTTACGTAGTGTAGGGTTAAAAGCTGAAACCAAAGTTCTTGCTGCACAGGGTCAATGCTTGCTAACTAGAAATTACCAATCATGCAGGAAACGTAACACACAAACAACAACAGCAGCAGCAGCAGCAACAACAGCAACAACAACAACAACAATAATAATAATAATAATAATAATAATAATAATCCGTTTCTAAATTAATTACAAATACAACGAACGTTCAAATTTGAAACTCTCCGCTTTCAAGTTGTCCTCGAATTAATTGAATTACTCTGTCTATGGTGACGTTTTCTATCTCTTTAAAATGGCCACAATCGATAATTAGACGATTTGCCAAGAGTCAACACTTCACTTTTATTTACCTCCATCGACTTAAGTCTATTTTTTTCTCACTGATAACAGAGGCGCGAATATAAATTCTCCATAGCGTTCAGTGATTTTTACATTAATTTCTAGACATTGATAACCCACTGCTTTTTGATTTAAAATTCACTTCTGTAGAAAAACTGTCAGCAAAGCATTTACATTATAGAAAATAGATCTTTTTGATAGAGTAACGCATGCATTGCTGTCTTTTGTCACGAAACCTATTTTATTTAATGCGAGTTGTTTCTTTTGGAAAATTGAAAAATGAATGACAGACCTTGGCATGTTAATTTAATAAACTTGTTTATATTCGCCTGATGATCGCGGGAGCGTGAAACTTAAGTAGCGATCCAAATTTTTGAGATGGAACACCGTGAAGCGCTTCTGCACTATCTTGATAACCTAGGCATAGAGCACTCTTGGTTACTGTTTAGGTAAGGGGTCTGCCTTTTGGTGCTTTTTTTTTCTTAGTTTAATTTCCCGTTTCTTGTAAAGATTTTCTTGTTTTTTGTTGTTAATAAATTTTCTTTTGTTTTCTTTTTGAGTTTTCCTTTGGTCACCTGGCAGATTTAGATTTATTTTCGTTTTATCAAACTTTGGATTTCCCTGGTAAATATCTATCTATCTATCTATCTATCTATCTATCTATCTATCTATCTCACTGTTCATATCTATCTATCTATCTATCTATCTATCTATCTATCTATCTATCTATCTATCTCAGTCTGTTCATATCTATCTATCTATCTATCTATCTATCTATCTATCTATCTATCTATCTATCTCATTCTGTTCATTATCTATCTATCTATCTATCTATCTATCTATCTATCTATCTCAGTCTGTTCATATCTATCTATCTATCTATCTATCTATCTATCTATCTATCTATCTATCTATCTATCTATCTATGCGTGTTTCATTAAAGACGACAGACAAGGTACAGCGATTAAGCTTTTTATTTAATTTTTCTTGTGTTCGAACAAATGTTTTTTTCTAGACACAGGGTGTGTAGAAACTGCCCCAAAAATACATTATTCCAGTTGACCGGTACAAAAAAAAGCAAATTATCTATCAAAAAATATTTAAAACAACTAACCTTATTCTCAAAAATAACTACACACCTACAAAATCAAAACTACAAAGAAATAACCTTATTTACGAGTTCAAAGGCCCCTTAAGAAATTGTGTTTGTGATCAAACCGAATTCATAAATAATTACATCGGTCACATGCCTATCTAGACGGCTTACGTTACACCTACCCGACCTTAACTCATTTAGAGGCTCGGATGGGGGAATCGGAGAGCCAAGTTCGAATTCCAGTCGAATCCATTCACTTACGTGCTAATACCCTTCGGAAAGGTATGAATGCTCTTCTTCTCCCCCCACAAATATGAGTAAATTAAATAGCAGAACGGACCGGGTTCTATAGCCTTTGATAGCAACTGGTCTACCGCAGAAAGAAATGGCAACCTACTTCGGGAAAAAATCTGCCTCGTCAGTCATGTATCGATAGATACATGCTCGCCTAAGCGTGTATCCCACAAGGCACATAACGGAAACACACGAAAACCTACCAGACTCCATTCGAAACATACTAGTAGAAAATACAAACATAATAACCTCATCCACATGTAAAAAAAAAAAGATGAAAAATAATGGAAGCCTTAATAAAAAAAAAAGAAAAAGACAACACTTAAGAATATTAACTATGAACACGGCCACAATAAGCTGACCTTGTTCGGAAAATAAAATATCGCAATAACTCTAGCTACATACACACAACACATAAATCTATTTATTAAAAAAAAAAAAAATCAGCCTTGATAATGACTAAATGTATAGCCGCAAGCGCTCGGAATTACAGAACATTTTTATAGTTTCTATAAACTCTGTGTCTAGAAAAGAAAACACTTTTTCTAACACAAGGAAACTTAAATAAAATGCTTAACCGCAGTACTTTGTCTGCTGTCTTTAATGAAACATGTATAAAAGAGAGATTGCTGCCTAAATACACAATATATATATATATATATATATATATATATATATATATATATATGTGTGTGTGTGTGTGTGTGTGTGTATAGGTAATAATCCGTTTGTATGAACCAAGAAAATGGATAATAGCGAAGAAGTCAATCTGAAATTCGTACTTCACAAGATGGCCGAATACTTTCGAAACATTCTTAGGACATCTATTCCTCTCCGGCATGTACATATTGAAGTGTGGTCAAAATCAACATCGATATTTAGTATGTTACAAATTTATTTACCGTCAGCTTATCTCTTGATGGGGGAATTGAATACTTCTAAAATTACTTGATGGGATCTCTCTCAATCCTTATCGTTTTTACGCAGAAATGTGAGTGAACGAGGTTCATCTGAGGAACTATGTCGCATTCCATTTATTTGATACAAGAGACAGCTAAAGTTGCTTGGACACATAATGAGGAAAGAGAGTTTGGATAACTTAACCCTCACAGACATAGTAAGAGCACAAGAGATAGTGGAAGAGAGTTACGTAATATGAGCCTTTGTGAAAGGATGGCCGAACGGTGGGGCGAGAGAAAGCCTAATAAGGGCCACAACAGATGGGAAGATTTGGAAAACCATGATTGTGCATGTCCTGAAAGAATTCGGTACATAGAAAAGGAAAAGCCCCAAGAGGAATTTGGACATCTAACAGAAATGGATCCTTTAACGTCAGCCCATATGGATACTAATATAATATTTATATATTATTTACCTACAACATGCATATGCTATGTGCATATTAAAAAAAAAAAAAAAAAAAAAAAGCTGGATACATATTCTGGGTAAACGAATTCGATTTAGTCTAGTAGAACCTCATGTCTGTATGGCAGACGAAATACTTCTATTTTCATCACCTTGATTATTTAGAATAAAATGATCCCACCAGTCAGGCCCATATGCATAACACAAAATCCTGATATGATCGAACAATTCCGAGAACAAATCCGAAATCAGAATACTTGATTTAGTTTATTAAACAACGCTCCTTCCCCAGTAGTAAAAAACAATATTGATGTGCTAGAATTATTTCAATTCCAGATTTGAAATCAACAGCCACGATTTAGACACTCGCTTTTACCCCAGTAGCAAAATTCTGACTTTCTAAAACTATTTCACTTCCAGAGTTGCAATCAGTATGCATAATTTAGACTACACTACATACGTTTAACCCAGGAGCAAAATTCTGACTTTCTAAAACTATTTCACTTCCAGAGTTGCAATCAGTATGCATAATTTAGACTACATTACATACGTTTACCTCAGTAGCAAAATTCTGACTTTCTAAAACTATTTCACTTCCAGAGTTGCAATCAGTATGCATAATTTAGACTACACTACATACGTTTAACTCAGTAGCAAAATTCTGACTTTCTAAAACTATTTCACTGCCAGAGTTGCAATCAGTATGCATAATTTAGACTACACTACATACGTTTACCCCAGTAGCAAAATTCTGACTTTCTAAAACTATTTCACTTCCAGAGTTGCAATCATTATGCATGATTTCGTCTACACTACATACGTTTACATCAGTTGCAAAATCGTGATATACTAGAACTATTTCAGTTCTGGATGTGAATTTCAACATTAACGATTTAGGCTGCAACATGCGCTTTTACCCTAGTAACGAAAATCTGATGTCCTACCAGATTTCCAATTCAGGACTTGGAATCGGCATATATGATTTTGATTACAACACAGGCATTTATCTCATTAGCAAAGTCCTGATATGTACTTGCAATTCTAAGTACAAATTTAGCATCAGCAACTTCGATTTGGGGCAAAACATTTGCTTTTACCCCAGTAGCAAAGTCCCGATGTGCTATTGCATTTCTGAGTACGAATTTAGCATCACCAAACTCGATTTAGTGTAAAATATATCCTTTTCCCTAAGTAGCAACATCATATATTCGAACATTTCTTACTACGAATTTGAAATCTGCATACACACTTTTTACCCAGTTGCAAATGGCTGGATGTAATTAGCATTTTTCTCTACTATCTGTTTTTTCATCTATCGTACGTATTTCCACGCTATTTTTCTTTTTCGTTTCTTTTAGACAATTAATACTTCTTTTTTTTCTTTTTAAGGGCTTTAGGCTTTTTTCCCTTCATCTTAAACACTCTTTCAATATTTCCTTTATTTTTCTCTCTCTCTCTTTCCATTTTCAAACTTGCTAGTATATAAATCAGGAGAATCAAGTCTAATTTACAAGGCTAAATGGACTTTGGTTGGTTGGCCGTGTAGTAATTACTAAAGAAACACAAACTGACTTTTACATGAGATCCCGAAGCAGTCGCCGATTTAAAAGAGACGGACTTCAGATAATAGTTTAGCATTAATTTAATAAAGAAAAAAATAAGAAAAAAGAAAATAAAATGAAATCTGACGTCCTCCTTCCTGAAAAAACTTCAACTATCCAAACGTTCATTAAGGACTATTTTTGAACAAAATAAGATGTGATCTGATTAATTGAAAATATCGGAGATTATCTGTAGACATTATGAAAAAGGGAGCGTTTTATTTATAGAAATGACATTCATTTATATCGATTCTCCCTAAATGTCACTAAAAATGGTTTGGATGTATAAAATTGAATTAGGAGATAAACGTAGACTGAAAACTTTTAGTCGCCTGCCAGATGGTCGTTCTCTCTTGGGTGTTCTTCCGCTCTCTGTCTCTCTCTCTTTCGATATAAATATATATATATATATATATATATATATATATATATATATATATATATATATATATGTGTGTGTGTGTGTGTGTGTGTGTGTGTGTGTATGTATATATATAAAATAAAAATATAGTAAGAAAGGCTCAAAAACTAATATTTCATGGTTATAATTTATTACATTGGAATCGTAATCACGATTCAATTCATCAGACCTTTAAATTTAAAAAGAAATCGGAAAATGGGAATTTATACACACAAACACACACACACATATATATATATATATATGTGTGTGTGTTTTTGTGTGTATACAATATATATATTTATGTATTTTATATATAAATTTATATATTTATTAAAGACATTTTTATGTTTAACGTTCTTTTTACTCTGACGTGCCTAACCGCTCGGCCGCAAAGGATCGTTCGGTTGGCAAGGTCGAATTTACTGCTTATAAACTTCAATTCGACCTTTGTCATGCTAAATGACGGTTCCGTATAGGATGCAGGTTCGAATCCTGTCAAAGGACGAATATTTTCTATGAAAATTTCTCGGACATTCAGGCCGGTAAATGTTATTTAATACTGTTTATTATAAACAGAGCATTTACTTAAATACTTGTATCTATAAAAAGAACGTTAAACATAAAAATGTCTTTAATAAATAAATTGTCGGACTTTGTCCATTTCTTAATATATATATATATATATATATATATATATATATATATATATATATATATATATATATTGACCACTAATATTATCTATCTATTTACTTATATATATATATATATATATATATATATATATATATATATATATATATATATAAGAGGACACTGACGTCAACACCAAGTGACGACAGTCTGTTTCATTGTTCAAAACAATCATCAGACTACGTGATACGTTCTATCTCCGATACTGAGTACTTTTAGCATAAATGCCATAAAGCTATATTTTTAACATCTATATACATATGTAAATATTTTCAGATGGAGTATATCTGTAGAAGAGACAAAATGAATAAAAAGATACAAGAGAAAAACTCGTTGTCTGAGATCGTGATAAAGTCCCTCAGAGGACGAAACGCGTCGGCTATGTATAATTTTTCCTCTTGTCTCCTTTTTATTCATATAAACATAGGTATATATATGAGGAGTAGTTGCAACTGTTCATCTTCTATATACCGGCTGCAGAATTATTATCATAGACATTTTTAGTTCTGATCGTATCCATAATAGTTTTTGGCTGTTGTCGGAATTATTTTGATGTTCTTAAGATTGGAGAATTTTGGGGGGATAGTCGATATGAAGGCGCCCCAGGAGATAGTATTATATAACTGTTTTATCTTCTTTATTATCATTGTTGTTGTTACTGTTGTTGTTATATATTTAAGCGTTCTACTAGGCTGGCATCTCGCTCATACCATTTCACTGTCGAAACTGTTAAATGTAGCCGTCTCTTCTAATCCAATAGCTTCATGTCTCGCACCTCTCGCCTGTGGAACTCCCTCCCGTCTTCCTGTTTCCCTGATAGCTATAATCTCCAACTATTCAAATGTAATGTCAATCGACATCTCCAGATGCCCTGATCTATCCCCTATCCTTCTCTTCATCCTTTCCTCTATCACTCCTATTTGTACTAGCTCCAACTTTCTGTAACCTCTTGCGTGCTAGTGGCTTCCCGCTTTGCTTGGGGTGAAACGCTTATATATATATATATATATATATATATATATATATATATATATATATTAAAAATGGATTTGTACCCAAAGAATTGAAACATAGCTTTAAACAACACAGACGCAGCTTTCGGACAGCACTCTTTCAAAGTTATTCGTTAACGATTGGGAATACAAATGAAGACACATTCAATAAAGGGACATTTTTTACTTTCCTTGCGCTTGTTGGAGGGTTCGTAAGTGTCTTTTTTCCATTTTATACACTTGTGGAACTTGCTATTCCCCCCCCCACCTGTTCGATTTTAATCGTGTGTAATTAAAATTTCTCTTTTTAATCCGGTTCCACCTTTTCCTCCTCATTTACTTTATTGAGTGTGTTTTCATTTATATTCCCAATATATATATATATATATATATATATATATATATATATATATATATATTCTTATAATTCTTAGTAAAAAACAAAAACAAAAACAAAACAAAAACAAAACAAAAAAACAATATCCTTAAGTCGGCTTACACAGGAGTGTCCCCTTTTTAGTATTTTGAATTTGATGTAACTAAAAAAACTTTTCGCTTTTAAACTTGCCTTGATAAAATCGGATTGACGAAATGCGTCGGCAATGACTAATAAATATATTTTCTAGTTGTCTTTTTTATCCAAATTGTCTTATCTTAAGAATTATACTGATAAATATACGGACATTTAAACAAAGATATTCACCATCAAAAATGATATTCTGTTATGTTGACATAGAAGATTCCTATGCGACGATAACGGTCACGGGATAGCAGACGCAAGTCGTAAATTCATGATGCGGTTCCATGACGTCATACCACGTGAGAGACCGAAATATTAACAACAAAACCATATGTCGAGATGTAATGTAATGTGTTGGGACTAGTTTGAGATATAATTTTGTTGAGTGTGGGTTGCTTTGTTTTAATGTAGATGGCCTCCAATATTTTAAGGTTCATTTTACTGTGTATGTGTGAGTAACTGTGTTATCATCTAATATCTGTCTAATATTATGTACATGGCTATGTTTTTCTCAGAAATGTTGTTTAATAAAACTAAGATCAGAAAGATTACAGGTAGGTCTACGGGAGAGTGTAGTCGTAGTAAAACCAATATATGTAGTGGGTTTATTATTAACATATTGTGTCTATTTTCCTGTTCGCTAAACAGTTTTTTGATGTTAAGATGAAATTCATCATGGAAGGCACCGTAATTTTTTTATAATATGCCTATATTATTCAATGAAAAAATAAAAACGCTATTGGCTTCAACCATGGCCTCCAGACTACTTCGGAATCACCTGCATATCTTTTTGACGGTCTCCTTCTTTTAAGTTGGTGAATGTTGCCATAATCCTTACTGACACTCACTCTGAAATGTTTGTATTGGAGCTTCCGGCGCGAATGCCAAGCAGTACAGCATGCCGTTTCCAAATTTCTAGTGGAGTGAACTGTGTCATGGTGCCCTTTTTCTCACAGACGATGCCCAACTGACCCTCCTATAATGTGCAGTTGAAAAATAAAAAATAAAACAAGCAAACAACGCGCATGTTCGAAATAAAGAATAAAAAATGGTGACAATTTACTCATTGCACCATACATACATATATATATATATATATATATATATATATATATATATATATATATAATATAATATAATATAATATGAATATATAATTATAATTATAATTTTGAACTTAGTGTCTACTTGTATATTTACATACGCTCTATCCATGATATTGAGCACTTTTATCAATAAATATAGCACACGCATACCTTACAACTATATTTTTAATATATATATATATATATATATATATATATATATATATATATACATACTCGACTCTCTCCCGTCGAATTTGACGTACGAGGGTCAAACAGGTCAGTTCCCAGGAAACCGACAACAGCACATGAGATTTGATTGTAGTGGTGAAGGTTTCATGCAGGACCATCCACCCTTTTTGAAGGGCCGAATACAGAGAACTGGTGCACCACGTGCCACAAGGTCCCCAAATGACACTCCGCAGGTTTTGAATTCAGAGTTGTCCTTCTCCTAGACCGGTTGCCATCCAAGGCTATAGAACCCAGTCTGTCCTGCAATTTACCCATAGCTGGCGGGAGAAGAGGATTCACACCTGTCCCAAGGGTATTAGCACATAAGTGAATGTAATGGATTCGACTTGTATTCGAACTCGGCTCTCCGATTCCTCAATCCAAGCCGCTATCCATTACTCCTACACACACACACACACACACACACACACACACACACACACACACACACACACACACACACACACACATATATATATATATATATATATTAGGTTGGTGCAAAAATAATTTCGTTTCCTCACATAGTAACATATGTTAGAAAACGAAATTATTTTTGCACCAACCTAATATATATATATATATATATATATATATATATATATATATATATATATATATATATATATGTATGTATGTATGTGTGTGTGTATACATGTGTGTGTGCGCGCACTCATTTTTATTATTAATAAAACTGCCCTTCAGAAGCCATTAAAAATTGTATTACGAAACAGTGTCATTCAAGAAGGTATAAAATTCGAATATTGGTCATACTATCATTACGCTTTCACGGAGACTAACTTGCCTGATGTCGGATTTATATGAATCGTTTTAATAAGACATGAAATCCCTATTAACAAGTTATATATTAGTAAATAATACGCATTTATTGAATTTCAATCGTTATCTACTATCTTCCTTATTACTCTTTTATTGTTCTCTATCCTGAGTAATATTTGTTTTTTAATTCTGTTACGCTCAGTAGGCCCTTAATATTAATTATCAAAAGAAACGTTAAATAATTGAAAAACGCATTGTTAAAACAAAAGAAACTACATTTTTTGACGTAGGAAACAATATTTTTCAAATGAAATTTTCCTGTTTCTTAATACTTTGTTTAGCTTTTGGAAGGCATTTTTGTCTGTCTCAATTTTTGATTTTGTGCCACATTTTCTGTCGTCTGTTAATTAGCTTTGTTTCCTTAGAATTATGAAAATGGCGTCCGTTTTATTTGATCAGGCGCTAAAAAGACGTTTCTAGAGAAAATAAAAAACGAGATCGGCTTAGTCAGTTTCTTAGATTTCAGATTACCTGTATAGCATAAAAAATATTTTGGCCATAACGAGTACATCTCCATTACACCTGAATGAGTGTGTATTGGCATCATTATTATCCGGTGAGTGAAGTGAACCAACCAGTTTGTGTGAATTCGCGATAGTGAACGTTAAAATATCAATAAGTAAAAATAATAGCTCCTCCCCACCCCCCACGTACGCAAAACAGACGATAATTGAAGGAAGGAAAAATAAGCTAATTAGCCGAGAATTAGTGGATTAATTGGCAGACAAAATGACCGGGTCTAGGAAATTAGAAGACTATTTCGAAAATCGCAAAATTAAATTAAATAAGAGAAAACCGAACAAAAATACATAGAAGCGAGATAATCAGACATGTTCATTTTTCGTTATTTTGGTTTTCGTTTCCGTCATTGAATTTCTACGATGGGGAGTGGGGCGGCAGACGGCTGACGAAATCATGGCGTTTAAAACGGCATCCGACCGATTCCGATAACCGAGAATTAATTTTTGTTATATTCAGTGATCTATCATCACTGCTGGAAGTTGAATGGGAAGTAACTGAAGTTAAGCAACGTATGGGCTTGGCAATACCTAGATGGGTGACCGGTTGGGAATACCAGGTGCTGTAGGTTTCGATGTGCAGATGGTGTCAGAATTAACAGTTTGGAAATTGAAATCGGGTAGCCGCGTTTCAATTCCTGTCGGGTTCATTATATTTGCTTACGTGCAAATACCTTTTATTAGAATCCACTTCTTCTCAAAAGCGAGGTGATAATTAAGTATAACTTGAATCAGTAAATCGTTATCATTTCCAAAAAAGGTTTTACGATCTAGAAATATTTTTCTGCCTTTAAATATCCCACAAAAGGTTGATAAACCTTAAAAAATAAGTCAGTAGGCAGTAAGACGCTGGACAGTTGAATGAAGACGATTCTCACTGCATTTGGTTATTGCTTGTTATATTAACAATCTGATAAAATTATACATACATACATTCATAGAGTTTAAAAAGCAGAACATCCACAAATTATCTTTAGAGTAATATATATATATATATATATATATATATATATATATATATATATATCCACACCACTTCAAACAAAAGGTTAGGAAGGAAACCCCCATCAATGCTGGAAAGAGCGTTAAAACTATTTTCTTAAAAAATTATTTTAACAGAAACATTTTATAAATTACAACCGAAGGTAGTACTGGTTGGTCGGTCAATGAATGACAAATGTTTCCTTATAAGGAAACGGATATTACCATTATAATTGGAGATGAGGATGCACAGTACATTTTAATCGTCCTGCCTAAGGACCAGAGAGTAAAGAAAAGCGTATCTCTGACAGCTCTTGTCAATGAAGCTAAATGTTTTCTTATAAGGAAATGGTTAATATTACCTTTAGAGATGAGAAGAACAGATACTACACTTCGATTTCTGTCCGATGACGAGGGAGCGAAGAAAAACGTAACTCAGGTAGCACTGGCTGCTTGTAAATGAATGCCAAAAGTTTCCTTATAAGGAAACGGTTAATATTACCATGACCAATATTACAATTTTTAATTTAAAAAATTTTTTTTCTCACTTTTATGAGGTTTCTTTCGTTTGCATCGTCTCTCTCTCTCTCTCTGTTTTCGATTCATATTTTAGTTTTATTTAAACCATTCTCACTTCCAATATTTAGTTTGTTCGGGCTGTTGTCTTCATCTTCATTGCCATATTTCGGCCGTTGTACGCTCTGGACTTCTTCAGGTGACTGGAATTTCGAACCGAACCAACCGGGGTAGATTGTTCTACTTCCACGTGCCATGCCTTTTCCGGATGTCTCAGTTATTTTCCCTTTAACTCAACTCTCCAAGTTTTGGTTCACCACTGCTGTGGCCTGGTATTGAACTCACAACACTTTGGGTCTAGTCACTGGCTCTAACCAACGTCTTTATCCGCTTGGTCATGTGAAACGTTGTGAATATGGCAATGAAGATGTGGATAACAGTCCGAATAATGTAAGTAATCACAATGCCTCATTTCAGAAACATAGTCTTTCTCAATTCCTCCTTTTCTCTTTAATCTCTATCTATAAAAGGCAGGATGTATGTGTGTGTGTGTAACGAATGCAGGGCCGCAATTTTCGACGTATTTGAACTAAAATTTACATGCACATGTTCCAAGTTAGCAGGAAGGCCATGACTGACTTTGCATTTCCCAACTCCCATCGATAGTGGAAATGATCGATTTTTTCATGCTTTTACGGCAGTTATCATGTAGTTTGCGGCCATTTTGTACTGGCCAGAGTGGTTGCCTATAGCTGGCTGCCACGAATAAGCGGGAAGATTCTATTGGCCAGCGTGAGAGCCAACAGCTGACTGACACGAATGTTAACTAGCATGCTAGCATGCAAAAAATGTCGATAGCTGCATTCGTCATAAGTGGGAAAAATTTAAATCTGCATGGCACTTTACTCTAATTGGCTCAACGTTGATTCTGATTCGGCAGAACTGGGTTGGGTGTGAAAAAGTATTTGTTGTTAACATTCTTTTTTCCTTCGGTTTTTCTAGTTAGAAGTCCCTTTTTAAAGCTGATTGTTTTGTGTTCATTTTCTTTAGATCATTTTTCATAACAGATTTAATGTTTAGTATAGAGCTTAGAAAAAATTCGCAGTGTGAGATAGGCAAGAAGTAAGGCATGTAGCAACATCAGCACAGCAAAGGGCACTCCTTTAAAGGCAAGGAAGGGCAAAAATATTTTAAATCAAGTGATAGCAATTGCTGTATGAGTCGTACGATTTTTTAATCAAGCACGGGCAACGCCGGGCCATGCTGCTAGTCTATCAAATATTTTCCAAATGTAATCTGAATCTCGTTTTATTTCAAATTTTTTGGGGTTGGTCATGAATAATCCAAGTAAATCCGTCTGTCAAGCAATATTTAGTAAATGAGCTGCTCGGGCGGTAATTAGTAAAATGGTGTGTCTCTGGTGCGGTAAAGTGTAAAATTATCTAAATTTTAGATTCAGAATGCATAAAATCGCGACTGTGTGGTGATTCAGTAGGCCGTTTCTCTTTGGCCCGTCTCCAGTCCTCCAACAAAGTGATGTTCCAATTTCCATATTAACCTTTCCATTCGACTTTTAGCTTTTAACTGCTTGGACATCGACCAAGTCATTCGAATGCACTTCCTCTGATTTGCGGCATCCGTTTTCTATTGTAACAATTTTGGAGATTTCTGAGTTATTCAAATAGATTTGGCTTTTCTCTAAAACTAATTCTTTGCCTTTATTCCATTATTTTTTGTGGTTTCGTTTCGTTTCTAACTTCTCCATTTTCATTTCTCCCAGTTGTCAGTTTTTCATTTCTTTTTTTTTCCCGAAATTAATTCTATTTTGTTTCATCCTTTCTACGCTAAAAGTATTCCTCTTTCTTTCTTCCCCCCTCTCTCTCTCTCTCTCTCTATATATATATATATATATATATATATATATATATATATATATATAAATCAACCATTCGCCCTTGCATGGAATACTGCTACCATATATGGTCTGGAGCCCCCGCTCTTCGTCTCAAGGTCCTCGACAAAATCCAGACACGGATATGCAAGGTAATTGATTCTGATCTGGTGTCTCGTCTACAGTCACTATGGCACACACACACACACACACACACACACACACACACACACACACACACACACACACACATATATATATATATATATATATATATATATATATATATATATATATATATGTATGTATATATATATATATCCCCGTCTGTATGAATTAATTCCTTTTCTAAAAATACTTTCGGTCTGAAGTGATAAATATAAAAATATTTATTACATAAATTATAACCGATATGTATTTGTAAGGTTATTCTTCATTTATCATTATATATATATATATATATATATATATATATATATATATATATATATATATATATATATATATATATATATATATTTTGTTCGCCACTCTTTGCTACAACGCTAAGGAAGAACACAAATATACTTATTATTTTATTTAGTCCGATGAAGTCCTACACGAAAATTTTTTCCCACTCTGTGATACATTTTCCACCAATATTGCCCGTGATGTACAAAAATTTATATATCGCTATCTCATATATATATATATATATATATATATATATATATATATATATATATATATAAAAGTGGGCATTGAAGTCAACACCCAGAACTGTTTGTTTATGCTAAATGCAGTCGTCAGCCCATCGATTGCGTTTGGCATGAAACATACTGTCACCTCTGGGTGTTGACTTCAATGTTCACTTTTATATGTACACACGCTCTATCACTTATATTGAGCACTTTAACCCATAAACATAAGTTACCTTAAAACGATATTTCTCGTATATATATATATATATATATATATATATATATAATAGTCTGTTAATTAAAAAGTTTTGACCGACTTTAGAGTTTCGTGTAATATCGATCATCAGGATAAGCGGGCCCGATAAATTTGTCTGAATTCTGGACAGATATCATATTTGTACTGTAAAAAATGAACGCTAATCAAATTTGAGAAACGTACCAGAGTCTCTAAAGAACCTGACAACTTTTTATTATTCGGATTCAGTTAGACTAGATTTTCTTTTTTTTACAATTTCCCCGTTATTAAATATAATTTTGCATAACATCCTATAAATTAAGCAGATGAAATTCACCAACGATTATATAATTCAGAAAATAAAGGCACTTAAATGATCGTAATATTCAACGAAACTGATTATTGATTTGTTTATTTTTAATTACTTTGTTAATTATGTCTTCGATTTCATTCAATTATCTTATATTATTGACTTCCAGCAAATCTCAAACCCATTTCATATTTGAAATCATGACTATACTTAATTAGCGCATTTGTAAAACTATTTATGTAGAAAAATTTCATATTAAAATAAACACTATAAAAATTGACAACAAAAATATACAGTGTGTATGAAAAATACTTTTACAAAATCTTAGGGTGGGTTCCTCACACCAAAACAAGAACAAAGATCCATATAATGTAATGTCAATCGACATCTCCAGTTGCCTTGATCTATCCACTATCATTCTCCTCATCCTTTCCACTATCACTCCTATCTGATCTTGCTCCAAATCTTCTGTAACCCCTTGCGTCCTAGTGGCTTCCTGCCTTGCTTGGGGTGAAACGCTTAAGGAAAAAATGTCTGCAAATCCTTCATTTTTGTGTTACTAAGTTTAAAGAAAGTTTACAGTAGATGGCGCTGTGTTACTATGTAGACTAGATTACATTTGTTATTTGTGTACATTTGTGGCTCGTCTGTCTTCAAAGTTTAATGCGTGTAATAGTGATTTAAGAGAGAAATGTTCCGTTTAACAATGGCAGGTTATTCATGTCTTGAGCAGACAGATATAATTTATCCATCTTGCTGCACGAATAGTAATGTGGCTTCATGGCTGTAACAGACTGCTTTTCCAGACCGAAGCCAGCCGAGTCATTCAACTTTTGCTTCTGTTTATTGTCGCGCTGCTGAGACAGGATGCGTGGCACCACAAATTATGAATCGAGGAAAAACCAAGATCCGCTGTTACGCCTGACAACAAAGAACACATTCTCCAGGTTATCAAAGACGATCCAGGTATCTGCACACGTCAAGTGGCCCTAGCATATATTTTATAGTACCTCATGGAGGGTACTTCAAGAGCAGCTCGTGTATCTGTATCATTTGGAATGTGTGCAGGGTCAATCAGCTTCTGATTACTCACCACGGGAGAAATTTTACCGGTGGTTTATTGCACAAACTGCCGATCCGTTGTTTGTCTCTTCAGCATTTTTTTACGGATTAGGCAACATTTGGAAGAGGTGGAATAATAAATTTTAAATATCTGTTATGAATTGCTATGTTAAGGTACAACGATGTGTGAGTATTTCAAATGGCCCACCAGTCAATGATCTGACGGGTGCATGTGTGCGTAGAAGCAAGCGGGGCACATTTTAAATCTTTGTCATGTGTTGCTATGTTAAGGTACAATGATGGCCTTTTGGACAAATGTTTATATGGACATTTTACCTTGTTTTGGTGTTAGTAACCCAGCGCAAAAGTTTGTAAAAGTGTTTTCGGTTTGTATCTTGCATTTCACATTTAACATCGTCTAGCGAAAACTTTAAACTTAATAACTCAAAAACAAAGGATTTGTGGATTTTTGTTTATATGGACTTTTGTTCTTGTTTTAGTGTGAGGAACCCGCCCCCCCGCAAAGTATTTTTGATAAATGTTTGTAAAAGTGTGTGTGTATATATATATATATATATATATATATATATATATATATATATATATATATATATATACGTGTGTGTGTATAAACTTTTCATGAAATTTCTTGTTTATGTCCAATACTTTCTGAATGTTGAAAGGAATATAATATTCTATTCGCAATTGAATAATTATTTCTCTGTCACCTGAAAATTTGTCGCATAGAAAAACATTACTTACGCAAAAACATATCTCTATCTCTCTCTCTCTCTCTCTCTCTCTCTCTCTCTATATATATATATATATATATATATATATATATATATATATAGTACAGGTAATAAATCCGTTGATAAATAATCCAAGTGGATCCTAGTAATATTAAATATTAAAACTAATCCCGATTTCAGTGCCTAAATGCAAACATGACCAGCCTGTTAAATCAAAGCGGAATATGTTAAATTTATAAACGTTTCCAATTTGTTGCAGACATTAATAATACAGAGAAACATAATCAATGTTTCATGAGTGTCTGCGAAACCATTCAACACCGTGTGAGCGTATTTGAAATGGTCCACCAGTCAATGATCCGACGGGTGCATGCGTGATTAGAAGCCAGCGGGCGCATTTTGAACATTTGTTGTGAGTTGCTTTTGGACAAATGTTTATATGGACATCTTACCTTGTTTTGTTGTCAAGAAACCACCCCCAAATTTTGTAAAAGTATTTTTGGTATACCCTGTATATTCATGACGATAAAAATGTACCGAATATTTATTCATATTTTAATTTGAATTAGTTATGTAAATTGCATATTATATTTTGCCTATTTTTACTTTATTTTATACCTTCTTTGGGAAGGCTAATCGCAAAAATCAAAGGCTTATACTTTTTTAATTTACTGACACTTCACCCACTACATGACTCAAGAGCCACTCAAGGTAGAAGTTTATTGAGTAAGATTGCTGTAAAAGAACGGAAAGGAGAAATTAAGAAATGCATATTATAAACACATGTAGGATGGTGTTGTGGCCTTGTTAGGGACAGAAATAAAGACACAAAGAGAGGGATTGAGTTAAATTTATTAACAGAATCAGTAATACAAGCATATACAAACGAGAGTGTTACAATAAGAATGTTCGGTCCGACTGGCGGAGCTAACTGCTGGAAACTTCCCTCTCCAAAAGGCAGTATCTGCTCCTATTTATAGTTGGGAGAGTCCATGCGTTTGTGGGTAAATTACCATAACAGACAGATATCGATTGAACCAGGACTTTAAGAGATCAAGATTGTAGTTGTCAGTGAAGCGTCCTCCCTGGATTCTCGCAAAGCAACAGTTCTGGGTAAGAAGTTGTCTGAGTGAAACGCTCCCTATCAAAGGAATTCGATATGAATGGTGATGGTCAAACCTATTTGAATATATATATATATATATATATATATATATATGAAACAGTTGAATCTAATAACGCCCCTGTTCATAAAAGTTCGTAAATATATATATATATATATATATATATATATATATATATATATATATATATGTATATATATATATATATATATATATATATATATATATAAAAATGCAGGATGTGTGTGTGTATGTGTGTGTGGGTAACGAATGCACGGCCGCAATTTTCGACGGAATTCCACCAAAATTTACATGCCCATGCTCCAAGTTAGCGGGAAGGCCAAGGCCGACTTCGCATTTTCCAACTACCATCGATAGTGGAAATAATCGATTTTTTTCATGCTTCTACGGCAGTTTTCATGTAGTTTGCAGCCATTTTCTACTGGCCAGAGTGAGAGCCTATAGCTGGCTGCCACGAATAGGCAAGAAGATTATATTGGCCAGCGTGAGAGCCAACAGTAGACTGACACGAATGTTAACTAGCATGCTAGCATGCAAAGAAATCGATTGCTGTATTCGTCACAAGTGGGAAAAATTTAAATCTGCATGGCACTTTACTCCAATTGGCTCATTCGCTTGCTTAAACTCAATGTTGATTCTGATTCCGCAGAACTGGGTTAGGTGTGAAAAAGTATTTGTTGTTAACATTCTTTTTTCATTCGGTTTTTCCAGTTACGAGTCCTTTTTTTTAAAGCTGATCGTTTTGTGTTCATTTTGTTTAGTTCTTTTTTCATAACAGATTTAATGTTTAGTATAGAGCTTAGAAAAAATGTTCAGTGTGAGATAGGCAAGAAGTAAGGCATGTGGCAACATCAGCACGGCAAAGGGCACTCCTTTAAAGGCAAGGAAGGGCAAAAATATTTTAAATCAAGTGATAGCGATTGCTGTATGAGTCGTACGATTTTTGAATCAAGCACGGGCAACGCCGGCCATGTTGCTAGTATATACACATATATATAAAAGAGATGAATCTAATAACGACCCTTGTCACAAAAGTATGTATATATATATATATATATATATATATATATATATATATATATATATATGAAACAGATGAATCTACTAACACCCCTGTTCATAAAAGTTCGTAAATATATATATATATGTGTGTGTGTGTGGTTGTGTGTGTATACATATATATATATATATATATATATATATGTATGTGCACACGCACACACACACACATACACACACACACACACACACACACACACACACACATATATATATATATATATATATATATATATATATATATATATATAAACAGATGAATCTCATAACGACCCTTTTCACAAAAGTATGTAAATTGCGTTGGACTCAAATCAGTTTCTTGTTTTTTTGATATCAATCGGCCTGAAATTTATTACCCGATTTTAGCGGGGGTTGAATTCGTTTCAGTTCTCGCCGACTGGATCCGGTTCAACTCCCCAGACGACAACGAGAAAGATCAGCTTTTGTTTATTCAATATAAACAACACAAGTTGTTAATCTTTGTCCCTGGGGGAATTTGATCTAATAGAAGAAGGCTAGTCGTTGTCTCAACAATGCCAGTCAAGCGTTGCTTTGTATTTGTAATAAAGTCAGAGCGTAAATCAAACGAAATAATTTCGACCTCGACAGCAAGAGAAATTTCCGACAATTTTTTTTCCCGACTCTTGACTTTATATGCTCGGATGTGAAGAAATTGAAGCAGCGAAGACAAGTTTAAGCTGAAGGAGGCAGCATATAATGGTCGATTGATAGGGGTACGTGAGTCGAGCTTGTAACATTATGTGGTTTTTCTTTGCTTAGAAAAGGTTATATTTGGGAAGATAACCACTTGGGTGGACTTCTGCATCATCTGCGTATTTGTATCTGACACTGTAGAAATAAATTAGCCGAGTGGGTTGATTAATTAATATTGTCTTCATTAATTAATAAACAGATAAACAGTTCTCAGGAAATAAGAGGTCTTATTTTAATAACAGATTACCCCTTACAGAGATCTGAATAAAGTTGTTAGCATATAAGCCGGGTGTAACAGTAAAATTATCCAATCGTTAGATTCAGCTTTGGACAGTTGTATTTTAGAAATGATTAAAGATATCTTACTGGAATTCTCAGAGGTTTTTATAACACTACTGGACTCTACTTTGAACAATAAGAATGTATTTAGCTCTAAGTTGAAAAGATGATCCCTCTTCCTGCTCTGACCTCATCATCCAGTTTTCCTCTCTACTGTTCCCTCTTTTTTTAAAACTTATTCACCGTTCTCTTGATGGTTCTGGAATGGACTTTGAAGATGGGAACCATACTATGAACGTTGGTAGCCTTACTGAAGGCTTGAATGATCTTTTTCTTCTCACCATTGCTCATTTGAGAAGACTGACAGAAAACGATTTTAAACTTTCTAGCTGAATAACTCAAATGGTTTTTCAGTGGTTCTTATGAAAAATGGCGTCAAGATGGCTAAACGTGTTGTCTGAAAACCTGGCAAATAGAAACTCAATTAGTTTAGCTGTGTTTTAGATATTAAACATTTTGTGGGATGGACAATTATCTCATGCTGTTACACGATTTGGAAAATTTTGCTGTTACACCTAGTATATATATATATATATATATATATATATATATATATATATATATATTGATATAATTTAAATTGTGAATATCTGAGTAACTGCATATCCCAGGCAAACGAAATTAAATAGATTTCATGTTGAACAATAAAAGATTGATTTATCAAAATTCGAACAAGATATTCAAAGGGATGTAGATTTAATGACCGATTTCACAAATTTTCATTATGTGCACCGCCTGTGACTCGACACACGTCAAGTTGATAGTTCAGCTCTTGCCAAACACGCTGTAGTATGCCTTGCGTAACATTCTCCAGCCCCTTGGTGATTCTCTGTTTAAATTCTTCTAGGTTTGTAGGAAGATGGGTATACAGACCTGTCCTTTCACCCCAAGCAAGGCGGGAGTGCCACTAGCACGGAAGGGGTTACAGAGAGTGAGAGCAAGAGTAAAGAGGGGTGTTTGAGGAAAGGATATAGAGAAGGACGGGGGATCAGGATCAAGATATCAAAAGATGTCGATTAGCATTACATTTGAATATTTGAAGATTATAGCTATCAGGAAACCAAGTAAGAGGAAGGGAGTTCAACTGTCGGGAAGTGCGAGAGAAAAACTGATGGTGTGGAAGTAGAGTCACATTTAACTGTTTCGACAGTGAAAGGGTGGGACTGAGATGCTAACCTATTAGCATGCTTATATTCATGCAGTTGGGGTACCATTGAAAATAGCTCGCCAGAGAAGATGCCATGGAAATATTTGTAGAAAAGACAGAGGGAAGCCACATCATGTCTGTGAGAAAGCGACTGTAGACGAGATGCCAGATCAGGACATATCATATTGCATATCCCTCTCTGGATTTTGTCGAGGACCTCGAAATGAACAGCGGGGAAAGCAGATCATATATATATATATATATATATATATATATATATATATATATATATATATATATATATATAAAGCTTTTCACCCAAGCAAGGCGAGGGTGTGACTAGCACGCAAGCGATTATAGAGAAGCGCGTCAGAGGAAAGGATGGAGAGAAGGATGGGGAATAGATCAAGGCATTTAGAGATATCGATTGACATTGCATTTGAATAGTTGGAGATTATAGTTATCAGGGAAGCAAGTAAAAGGAAGGGAGTTCCACAGACGGGAAGTGCTAGAGAAGAAGCTGTTGGAGTAGAAGTGGCTGCTACATTTAACCGTTTCGACAGTGGAAGGGTGGGACCAAGGTGCCAGCCTAGTAGCACGTTTAAATTCATGCAGTCTGGTAACTAGCGAAAGTAGCCCATCGTGAAACGGCTGACATTATTCAGTCTTGTACACAAGTCTGCAAGTTTCCAATCAGAAGGAGACCTCATTGGAGAATGGGGTCTGAACACTCTGCAGGAGACGCAGTCGGTCTCATCGGAGCTCCTATAACAATAGAAAAATTAAGAATATTTAATTGTTCGTTAATCTTCGCCATAATAACATAATGGACTATTCCATACGTATTAAATACTGCGCCTCAAGAGGAAGCAGGGAGTTCAGTCCGAAGTGGGGCGACCAGCTGATCGGCTGATCGGTTGAACTCTCTGCCTTCGGGCGGGGAGGAACCCGAACGAGGCTACGCCGAAGGGCGGAGTCTCTTTCGGGGAGGTAAACCGACCCTGAACCCGTTTATACGGGTTCAAAGGGCATATTTTTGGCCGAGGCCACGGGCTCGGACATCCCACGTTAAGCAGGCCTTGTGCCATATGATGCCCTCGTGGGAGGGTGACTAAATACCGTTCAGTCTGAAGTCTAGAGTGAAGTCCGTCAGGAGTGTCAGTCAGTCAGAGCGAGCGAGTTGAGTCAGTCAGTCGAGTCAATTACTACTAAACATGATTGTTCGTACTAACACTTTCTTCTTCTCTGTATATATTACTGTTTGTAATATATCTGTGTTATTCCATATCCGTATTCGAGTTCTTCTTATTTGGTTCTACCTTGGACTATCACCGTGGTACAAGGAACCGGACCATAACACCGTGTCACTTCAGTGGGTTTAAAACTGACCGTATAGTGAATGAAAGAAAACGAAAGCGGTTGTTTCAATTAATTTGCACAAAGGTGCAGTTACATCCGATCATGTCGATGCAATTCTCTTGTTTGCGATTTGCACACCGGATCAGAATAGGGAGTGGCAAAAGACTGTGTTACATTTGTTTCTCATCTGTTTTCCAAATGTCCTTAACTTTTGTGCAGTACAGACACGGACAAATACATAAATAACAATGTGACAATAAATTATATTATTATAAATTATATATATATATATATATATATATATATATATATATATATATATATTATATAGAGTAATATATATAAATAATATATATTATATTATATATATATTACTCCCGTCGAATTCGACGTTGAGGGTCAAGCAGATCAGTTCCCAGGAAACCGACAGCCCGACAACATCACTTGAGAATATATATATATATATATATATATATATATATATATATATATATATATATATATATATATATATGTATATATATATATATATATAATGCTTGTAATACCAGTAATTGTCCAAATCGTGTAACAGCGTAATTATTCATCACATAAAAGTTTTAATATCTAAAATCAACTAAACTAATTGAGTTTCTTTTTTTCCAGGTTTTCAGATAAGACGTTTAGCCATCTTGACACCATTTGTATTAAAAATTATTCAGCTCAAAAAAAGAAGAGGTTAGGATTGTATTGTGTCAGACTCTCTGTCTTCCCAACTGAGCAATGCTGGGAGGAAAAAGATCATTCAGGCTTTCAGTAATGGTACGACATTCATCTATGCCTTCCATCTTCAAAGTCCATTCAAGTACCATCAAGAGAACGGTGAATAAGTTTTAAAAAGTGGGGACAGTATAGAGGAACTGGATCGAGAGGTAAAAGCAGGAAGAGGGATGATCATTTCAATTTAGAGATACAGACATCAATTAGAAAAGATCCAACTCAATTTTTAAGAGGTTTTGTCCCGTGAGAGTAGTTTCAGCTATGGCAGTCCAAAGAGCACTGAAAAATACTTGGAAATGAAATCGTACGTGAAACCAGGACAGAAAGTTA
>OZ010599.1:7480710-7497132 GCA_963932145.1 Acanthosepion lycidas
CAACGTAATATACCAAGCCACAATAAAATCACCAGATAATGAAGAAAAAGTGTACATAGGAGTAACTGAAGTACCCTGGAAGCAAAGAAATTATGCGCACAAGACATCTTTCACAAATAGTAAATATGCGAACAGTACAATGCTTTCTAAGTATATCTGAGAAATTAAAAACAAAACGCACATCACACCAAAAATATCTTGGAAAATAAGGAAAAGATCATCAGCCTACAACAACCAATCAAAAAGTTGCAAACTTTGCTTGGAAGAAAAATAGCTATCATTACCTTCCTAGACCAAAATAAATTATTAAATAAAAGATCCGAGCTCATCTCAAAATGCAGACGTGAAAACAAATTTTTACTACGTTACTTAAAAATCGAAAACGGAAAAAAAAATGAAAATAAACAAAATGACAATAAAATAAGCAAAATAAAATTAACCCAAACTAATTACAAAACCACACCTGTTAGAATAGACGAAATAGAATAAAAAGTAAGAAACAAAATCAATGAACCCAAATAAAGTAAATAATAAACAAATTAGCAAACCATTAAGACCAAAATATTAGTTAGACTTGTTATTCATCATGACGGTCGTGTTCGAGTATAGAATCCAGAGGTTAGCAGTGAATATTTCGGAGACAGTAGGAAAGCGTTGTTCAGGTTAGCAGTGGATATTTTGATAAAAGTAGCAGAGCATAGTTCGTCCTTCTGTTTCTCTTCGCCTGACAAGCTGGACTGGACATTCGTGTAGAGTGAACAAAATGGTGTATAAAACACGACAGATTGAATGTTCTACGTCTTCTGATTGGTTAACCTTCTATTGGTGGACTATAAAGGGAGTTAAGTCATTTGAGCTAACTCACTAGTTATATATATATACACAAAAACTGTAACAAGACTATAAAAATCAAACTAAGCATCGGACGAAAATAATAGCTATAACTGTTATATAAAGATGAAAGAAAAAATATACTACGTTACTTAAAAACCGAAAACCGAAAATATACAGTATAACAAATAAATAATAACAAGTAAAATAAACTGACCTAAATTCATCCAAATAAATAAATAAACAAACCGATCCCGATAAACTAACCGTTAGAAAAAATAAATAAAGATAATCAATCCACTTAAATACATGAAGTAATAAACAGATTAAAACCTGTCCCCTGTAAAAAAATAATAGAATAAACTAGAAAAATCAACCCCAAAATTGAATAAATAGCATTAATTATCTTCCCAAACCAAACCAAAACTATTAAATAAGCTATATAAACAAATTTTTACTACGTTATTAAAAACACCGATTAAAATAAAAATTAGGAAAAATAAATAAATATATAAGATAATAAATAAAAAAAATAAATAAATAAATAAAAACAAGTAAAATAATTTAACCCAAATAAATAAATAAACAAATAAACGACTTCCGGTAAAATAATCGGCAAAATCATCTCAAACTGCAGACATGAAAACAAGTTTTTACTACGTTACTTAAAAATCGAAAACGGAAAAAATAAAATAAAAATAAAACAATAAATAAATAAACAAAATGACAATAAAATAAGCGGTTATTTTACCGGAAGTCGTTTGTTTGTTTATTTATTTATTTGGGTTAAATTATTTTGCTTGTTTTTATTTATTTTTTATTTTTATTTATTATCTCATAGCTATTTATTCAATTTTTGGGTTAATTTTTGTAGTTTATTCTAACTATGTTCACTTTTTCTTTAAATTAAATTATATATATATATATATATATATACTTTAAAAATCAGGAGGTCAGTTGAATCCGCTACCTTGGTTTCAACCTTACCGTCTCCTCAGGCGATTTTTATCAAATGACCTCTTAACGCTTTATTTTTTTAAAAAAAACTAATGAACGCTATATTACTTCTTTTTTTTTTAAGTAAATAAACAAACGCACGACGTTCGGTGTAATAGAAAGGGAGGAGGAGGATGTGAAAAAGGAAAGAGAAGAAGAAGGGTGAAGAGCAGAAAAGCAAGGGTATTATAAAACTATCAGTAGGGAGTTAATTGAAATGTACATTTTTCCAAACCAATATATGCTTAAGAGGAATTTCTTAATATGTATGCAAGGAATCAAGACTTCGGATTTCTGGTTCAAGGTATATATTTTCTCGTTCATATGCATATGTATGCATGTAAATCTCATTAAATAATTTAGACAAGTTTTGTCGACGTGTTTTTAATAGAATTCTCTCGTAAATACGGGCAAGTTTCTTAGTATCCTTATTAAAGGAAGAAAGAAAATTACCATGTTGATGCATATTCATTTTATTCCGAGTACTTTCGACATTAGCACAATGTCATCATCAAAAAATTGTTATTTTTTTCATCATTTTTCTGAGACAAAAATGTTGTGTTCAGCTAAAAATTAAAGTTTTACATATGAAGTGAAAAACGCTAAGGTTATGCACTGTGCAATTTTAATATTTTATCATCTAGACACACGTCATTGTATATATATATATATATATATATATATATATATATATATATATATATATATATATATATATGTATGTATATATATATATATGTATATATATATATATATATATATATATATATATATATATATACATATATATATATATATATGTATGACCACCATTAACCTTTTATGCATTATATATATATATATATATATATATATATAATGCATAAAAGGTTAATGGTCAGAGTTGAATATATATATATATATATATATATATATATATATATGTATAATTTCGTATATATGTATGCCCGAGCGTATGGATTTGTATCTGCACCTAATCTGGCTGATATGGGTGTGTGTGTACGAACTAAAATACATACACTTGTATGTATGTGTGTCAATGTATGTGTCATGGGTCCTTGTCTATAACTACAGAATGAACTCTTTCTAACACTATGTATACTACGCCTCTCAAGAGAGAGGGTCGAATCGAGTCGAGCCGATAGTAATTCACTTCAAACCAGACTGACAGTCATGCTAACACCTTCCACATTTTGTATTATTATTTCGTGTAATATACCTTCGTTATTTCTACTCTTGTGTTCGTGTTGTTCTTCCTTGGTCCTAACCTTAGACCATAACAGAATGTAAGAGTGTTATCCCAAACGCACAGTTGAAAAATCCCCCACTCCTTATCGGACAAATAATCAAACACAATTAACTATATCGACTTTAAAAAAAAAAAAAACAGTTTGTTTGATGAACGCAAATGCGTGAAACCCAGGAATACAAACTAATATCCATACAAGTGTATATATATAGATATTATCCACAGACAGGCTGTTTCGCAGCTCTTCAGTGTGACAAGACGTCCAGTTGCATCTAGCTAGGATTGAAACCCGGCTAAATTGGCGTCACTAAGCCGTCGGCGCACGGCAGGGACGAATGTGAATTTTTAGCGTATTTATTTTTAGATATACACACAGTGACTGAGAGGAATCGGTTCACTTTACCGCACACACACACACACACACATATATATATATATATATATATATATATATATATATATATATATATATATGTGTGTGTGTGTGTGTTTGTGCGTGTGTGTGTGTGTGTGCGTGTGTGTAGTTCGGTACTCTTTATAGTATCAGACATCTGATGAAAGTCAGTTATCCCCCGTTGATAAGTGTGACAACTCTCAAGTGTTCAATGTAGCGCCGTGATTAACATGTTCAATTCCTTCAGCTGCAAAGTAAATTCGATCTGCAATCGCAGTTCCACCAGAGTGGCTTTCGGAGAGAAAAGTAAGATTAATGCCATTCCGCTCTTTCTTTAAGCAAAGATTGTTCCAACTGGGTTGTGAGTTCGATCTTATCTGGTGTCCCAAGCTATGCAAAGTCGAGTCCAAATAATGTATAGTAAGTACAAAATTTGATTACGGCTTTAAAATCGGACATTTTAAAATAGTATATATTCGTTAATATATACACATATGTAAAAATGGCGGTTTTAGCAAAGATAAAAAAAAGAAATATTACTCGTCGAAAAGGAAGGAAGTGGAAAAATCAGGCATGGCTGACCACGTATGGAGAGAAATTGGAGATCGCCGCCCTTTGTGGGATCAGGTTGAGATAATAGACAAAGAAAACCATTGAAAAATTCGTAAACTTAAGGAATCAGCACATATGCTAGGCCACAAAAATTTCCTGAGCCGACCAAGCATAGAAATGAATACAATATGGGAACCAGCAATAAAGAATGCCAGAGAAAAGCGATAATAACAACAAAAATTGCAATATGTGCTTTGGTAAAACATGCAATGATAACAGCAAAAGTTGCAATATGAGTACTGGTAAAAAAATTATTGCTGAAGACATTAGGCTTATAATACCTTGAAATTCATAGACAGTTGTCGTCAAGGACATATGGCACAGTGGATAAAGGCGTTGGATAGAGCCAGTGACAGAACCCAAAGACTGTGAGTTCAATACCCGGTTAAAGCAGTGGAGAACTTGGAGAGGGGAATTAACAGGAGATAACTGATAACTGACAGCCATTAAACATGGCACGTGGAACTAGAACAATCTACTCCAGTGAGCGAAATAAAGGGTTCAGTTCGACATTCCAACCACCTGAAGAAGGCCGGAGCGTACAACGGCCGAAACGTTGTAATAAATATGGCGACAAAGATGAGGCCAATAGTCCGAATAATGTAAATAGTGTACATAATAGCTCATCTCAGAAATATAGACAGATACTGAAAAGTGGTAAATCGAAAGATATAGCAAAAAAACAAAAAATTAAGTTCATCGGTTATCGCTTCTCGTCCTTCATAGCTCAATCGAGGACAAAACGTGAATACGTGCAAAATGCCTAAAATAATGCTGTAGAGCGGAAAATACTACCAGAGAATTTGCACTATGCGTCACAGACTGATTGCATTAAAACCCGGAAACCATTCGTTCGGCTTATAGAGGTAAATATGCTTATTGTTGTAATATATATTGTCTCTGTTCAAAATAGCCAAGAATTAGGAAGGTCAAACTTAGAGCGAGTATCGAAGACTAGGCAGATGAAAACAAAGAACAAGAGGTTTGTTAAATACTCATACATGGAACCGAAACTTGAGTAAATCAAATACTCCTCAAATCCTACTCTAATGTAGCTACTTGCCATATTTATAAGTAGAAGCAGTCCATTGTCGCAGTAGTAGAAAAATACCCGTTTAAGGCGGTGGAGGATTTGGAGAGGGGAATTAACAGGAGATAACTGATAAGTGACATCCATTAAACATGACACGTGGAACTAGAACAGTCTATCCCAGTGAGCGAAATAAAGTGTTCAGTTCAGTTTCAGTCGGAAAGAGCAGGAAGTAAGCCGAGTCCTACTCTACAATACTTATAGTTGAAATCGTGGGTTCTAAAGAGTCAACTGAGAAAACATATTTGCTAACAGACGAGGCAAATAAATCGAATTATTTATTACGTGCCCCCCAACCGCTGAAACCGATGCAAATTTTCGCATTGCCTTCTACGAATCTCAGCTGGCACGTGCGGATCAATTCTCACCTCTGACCTGTGATTAGTTCTACCAATATATTCAGCATCACGCCGACACTTAAAAGACATAATTCACAGAACTAACATGATTAGGGGTGGGGCAGAACATTTTTATGAATTGACTTCAGCAGAGCTTGGGAAGTGAAAACAGGCCGTGGGTTGATAGAAAAATAACAAAAGGTCAGAGAGAAAAGAATATCTAGTAAATAAGCAGTTTTCAGCAGAGCACATTCTGGTGAGCGTTTGAACGCGATTGAGACCACGTAGATTTTAATCTAAGCAACTTTCACTCTGTCAGCAGAAGGAATCGTTACTGGCTTTTAATGTAATCTGTCTGCAATTCTGTTATATAGGAATAAAGTATCACTGCCGACACTTGAGTTTGAACATAGATCGCCAGAGAACAAACATAGACGATCCTATTATTGAATTGTGGATCACGGGACCATAGAGGAATCGCGTCTATAGGAAATTGCATGACGTCTAGATTGATCTGCAATTCTAGTCCATTCACTATACTATACGGATCACTATACGAGCGAGTATTATGGAGCAAGTACTATTAATGTGAGTGCTATTCGAAGGCGCCTGCCACCATCGTTGTTCAACGGCGTAACTATAGTTGTAATCTGCGATTGCAAAGTCTCTACTACAACGAGAATTATGAAAGTGACAACAAGTATTCGTTGATATTACAAAAGTGGTAACGAGTGCTCGATGTTATCACAAAAGATTCATATGTTGATTCTCTGGCAGCATTTACCGTCCCCTTATTATTTGGGGCTTACGGTCACATCACGTTGAAGTTAAGCATCGTCGAGTCTGGTCTGTACCTAGATGGGTGACCGCTTAGGAATACCAGGTGCCGTAAGCGTAGATATACAGTTGGTGTAATGGATAATGGCTCGGAATTGTTAATCGAAGAACCAAGTTCCAATTCCCGTTGTTTTTTTTATTTTCACTTATGCGCAAAAGGTATTAATTCACTTTTCTCCCTCAGCTATGGGTTAATTAGTAAGATCTGTATCGCTAGAACCGTTATTATCTAAAATAAATTCATGCAAAATATGTAGATTTTGGCATTAAATAACTCATAACAACCAACCAACAACTCATTATTTTAGTCGTTGTGCGTATATTTAGGTTTTGTCCTCGATTGAGCTCTGAAGATCAAAGTGCGATAACAGGTTAGATTATTTTTTTGGTACGCGGACATTTGGCCGGTGGACATTTGGCCGAGGGATATTTAACCGAATGGACATTTAGCCGAAAATGTGGTGGTGTACTTACATGTCTGTCACATTCTCTATCGTAATTTGCTACATATATTTATATTTATTTACTGTATTAATTTATAATTTTTCGTTTTTTTTTTGACAGGCCTTTTTTTAAGTGTATTCTGTATGTATTATATTTTGCTTCAAATATTACTGTAAGATGATAAGTATTTTGAGAAAAAGTATATTTTACTACAGCATAAATCTTTAGCTTTTAATGAAAGATCTTTCAAATTCGCTTTTAATGAACATTATCTTAAAGGGATGAACTAGATTTTATTTTACTGTTAAATGCGAATTTAAATAATTAGGTGCTACTTTTTACCCAAATACACTCAAATATTTTTAATAGTGGTAATTTCAATAAACAAATATTGAAATAAGAAAACTTTTAACTTCAAATTTAGATTTAGTAATTGAATCACTTGTAATTCAGTGGTAAGTATTAGTCCTATTCTACCTTATAATACTGCTAATTAAAATACTTAAAGTATTGCTTAATACTATTTTTACTTGGACTTTTTCAGTAAAATGTCCGTCGGCCAAATGCCAATTTTTTTTTGTATCCCTTATTCCTTTTTGTTTTAATATATTTCTTTATATATTATTGAATACATAATACAGTAGAATCCCTGACAACCGGACTACGAAGGCCTTCCGGATATGAGGAATTGCTCAGAAAGTCCGGATATGAGGGGTTATATTCATATTAAACTAAAAGAACTGAAATCAGGTTTAACATTCATTTTCAATGTTTTATAGTAAACAAAATAAGCTAATGGTGAGTGAAATATAACGAAATTGATTTTAAGGAAAAAGAAATAAATTATGTAATGTTAATGAAAATTAATTAAATTAATTATGCCATGTATGCAAAACAAATAATGTAACGAGGATTTTTTAATTGCTGTTGCATGATGATTCTTTCTCTTCTAATGTCATTTTCAACTTTTTCCGTATTTCGTTTTGATTTTGTTCTTGAAATTTATTAAACAAGTCACTTTTTAACTCTGCGTGCGTTATTGCAATCGTCATAGCTGAATGTTGGCTTTCTTTCCATAAAACTGACAACATCTTCAATAGATTTTCAATTTCAGTTCAGGCTTCACCACAATCATGCTTTTTTTTATTTCCTTGTTCATTGTGACAGTGTGAACGCTGGAGAATAGTTTCTTTGGAAGATTTTATATCATACAATGTTGATTTTCTTATGTTGAACACAGCCATTAGTTACAATGAACTTTCACCAGTGTCTAGTCCGTTTAAAATTTCTACTTTTTGCGGTAACTCCAAAGCTGATTTTTTCCTCTTATTCCCATCATCTTTTGCACCAATGGAAGCCATTAGGGTGAAATAAGCATAAGCAATTATCCATAGTAAATTTCCTGAAAAGTAGAAATTACAAATCAGTTACATATCACCCAAATAGTTCAAATATACACATTAAAATTATGTCCGGATATGCGGGATTCCGGATATACGGGATTCCGGATATGCGGGATTCCGGATATGCGGGATTCCGGGTATACGGAATTCCGGATATGAGGCACTCCGGATATATGGGATTCCGGATATGAGGCACTCCGGATATGAGGGATTCCGGATATGAGGCGCCCCGGATATGAGAGTTTCCGGATATGAGGCACTCCGGATATGAGGGATTCTACTGTATTTTAAAATGTCCGTTTCTAAATGAATCTCCTTCCATGCCAATATTTGTGCTCTTTTGCCAGATTTAGTCTCAATTAGTAAATAGCATATAATCTGCCTTACGGTGATTTTAGTGAGGTTGTCTAGTAACTCATTACTACCGTTTAGTGATTCAATTACCTCTGTTTGATCAATATTTGTGTCCTTATGCCATACATACGCTCATTTACTAAAAGTTCCTCAAGGCCAAGTAATTGACTAGGAGATTTGTTAGTAGTAACTTCAATCCTCACTGGGGACGTAAATCTTCTGAACTTAAGCTAATTTTATTATATAGCGTTGATCTTTTTTTATTATTTAGTATCCTTTTCGATATAATTGTCTTAAAACTTTCTCGTTGTTCACATGTTCTGTCCATGGTATTCTCAGAATACTTCTGTGGATCTGTCGTTTTAAATCTCTTCTTGATTTTTGAGAAAATTGTCCAGCATCCACTGCTATGTAGGAGATTACATATTGCATGTGTTCAGCACTCTTTTTGTTTCGAACGAAATATTTGACTGAAAATCTGCACAAGGATTCACAAGAAAGCAGGCATAACGGTGTGATGGTGCTGCTGTTGTGAGTGATGGCGGTGGAAGAAATGCTGCAACAGACGACCAGACGGTTCACACTTGAGAAAGTCGCTGTAAGTTATAGCGGTGAGTCACCTCTTGCAGCTAGCTTCTGTTGCCTGGTCATTTCGCTCTGTTGCCAGCGAAGAGTAATCGATATTACTGTTACCAACAGATTGAACTACCCTTTCTCCAGTCTGTTTCTACCCGGCAACCACCCCTCTGTACAGTGAAAAGGAATTAGGAAAACGCCTGGTGATGGTGGGCTGCATCGTAAGTAGAAAGAATTTTTCACCGTTGCTATGTGTTCCGGATTGCAGATGAAAAAAATCTCCAATTTTAGTTTGGTATACAGAGAGTCGACAAAAAACCCGATGGCAACTTCAATCCATTTATATGAAATCGTGAAGTAGGTTACTTGCTGTTTCCCTTTGCTCTTCTTGACTTCAGTATACCCTGTGAGTGTCAAATTCACCAAGCCGTCTTTTCACTTTATGCCTGTTAGTATCTATTATATCAAGTACGTTTAGTGGGTTACACGCTGCTTCAGCCTGCTTCTCTTGCCGTCAATATATGCCGAGGGTATCAAATTATCCAAGTTGTATTTTCTTTTAATCATTTCACCCCAGGTACGGCAATAAAGCCACTAAGACGCAAGGGATTACTGAGTGTTAAAGAATATGAGAAAAATACTATTAAGGAGAGAGGACAATAAAAGAACGAGAGTTAAGAAGACAAAAGATAATGTTTGACATTGATCTTGAAAAATTTAAATACAAAGTTGATTGGGAAGCAAGAAGCCGGAAGAGAGTTCCACAAGCGAGAAGTGTGATAGAAGAAACTGTTAGCATAGAACTTACGGTTATATTTAGCGATTTCAACTCAAAAACGATGAGACCTTGCCGCCAATCTAGAATTGCTCATAAATTCATAATTCTAGATAACATAGAGAAAAGTTTATCGGAACAATTACCATGAAAGTATTTATAGAAAGGCACTGGGAAGCTATGTTACGGCGGTAGGAAAAGGGACTGAAGCCTAGATGCCAGGTCAGGACAAATAACATTGCAGATTCTTCTTTGGATTTTATCAAGAATCTCTAAATATATAGCAGGTGTACCAAAACCAGAAGTGGCAGAAATATTCAAACAAGAATGAATGGTAGACTTATAAATATGTAAGATAGATTCTGACAAAAAAAAATTTTCTTTCATGATATAGTGAATCAAGCAACATCCGGTAGGTTATTCACTGCTTCACCCTCCTTCTCTTGCCTTCAATATATGCCATGGGTATGAAATTATCCAAGCCGTCTTTTTTCTCTTTCTTTTTTCTTTTTGTTTCTTTTTTTCTTTTTGTTTCTTTTTTTCTCTTTTCCTTCTTCTTTTTTTTTAATCATTTCACCCCAAACAAAGCAATAAACCCACTAAGATGCTGAGTGTTAGAGAATATGAAAAGACCTACTATTAAGGAGAGAGAACAATAAAAGAACAAGAATTAAGAAGATGGGAGATATATATGTAGTAATAATCTTATAAGTATAAGAAATTATACTCGTCTAGAAAACCTTCGGTGTTTTGATTTGCAAATAATCAAACCAATACCTAAGGGAAAAAAAAGGTATATAAAAAGAAAGAACAAAGAACATGTACGTCAGCCGAAAATAATCGTCTAGCATGCAAGTGCAGAGTCCAAAGAAAAAAAAACGATACGAGTAAGTAAAATAACTAAGTAAAGTGCTCAATACGCTTAGTAGAGCAAACCTAATTAAACCGAAAGAGCCAAATAAACCTACCAAGTTTTCACCTACGCGGATCGTCAGGGAACTAACTATATATACAGTGTAACCCGGATATAAGAGACCCTGATATAAGAGAAACCCGGATATAAGAGATATTTTCTCTGGTCCCAAATTAGAGCCTGTGTTAATGTATATAAATTAGACCAAACCCGGATATAAGAGAAACCCGGATATAAGAAACTTATTCTCCGGTCATGACAACTCTCTTATATCCGGGTTACACTGCATATGTGTGTATGTGTGTGTAATTGTAATCATTATACGTTATACATTGTTCAAGTATTACGCATTACAACGATAAATCTTAGTGTATTATTATGCTGTACGCTATCTTTCTTCATTATAATTCATACAAAATGCATATTTGTACGGATCTTTCTTTTCGAGGTATATCGCATTTTCCACCATTTTGGGCACATCCTCTAACGCTCGGAATGAACCAGCAAGTATTATTTGCAGTCGTCGTAGCAGTGACCAACATTTTATCACCGAAGATAAAGAGTAAATCGTGCGTTCAATCGAGTGGTCAGTAAAACAGCTCAGGTTCCCTGAAGTCTCTTCTCATATACAATGCCAACAGCCCAGTCTGTAGATATAAGGTTTTATTTCAAGCTGATGCTGCGTAATTTCTGATTCCGACGACTCCATTGTCCGGGATTTTGGAGAATGATTGATCTCAACAGATCACGCCTAAATGGTATTAGAAATGTGGCTTAGAGCGGACGCAGTGTCGTGGGACGCGAGGCAGTCTTACAACCAGCAAGAGTTCCTTGATAAGAGCAGACGGCAAGGGTTTTCTCCAAGAAAGAACTCAGCAAATAAAAACTCTCCAACGATTCCGAGCGGAAAACTCACCGCATTATACTCGAAAACTTTAACAAATAATTCTAACATTATATTCTGTTTATTTGAAACGTTATTAAATTAATATCCGCATACTTAGATTCTATATAGATATATATGGACAAAGAGGTGAAGACGTCATCTTCCAAATATATATATATATATATATATGTTAGCTCTATCTCTGATATTAAGCGCTTTCTATTAAGTACCGCGCATATAATATATAAATAATTATATATATATATTTATTTGTATTTATATACACACACTTTTCAGACACACACACACATACACACACACAGACACACACAGACACACACAGACATATATATATATTGTCTCTTTACTCATTTTGTTTTGTTTTTTTTTCTTTGGACTTGGAGCTTGAACACTGGACGATTGTTTTCGCCTTGGTGTAATGTTCTTGGTTCTTACTTTTTTTATTCCCCATTTTTCCTTGGGTACCAATTTGTTCTACTGCAAGTTGAGCTATCCGAGGTTTTGCCAAACGACTACTACCATATAAGTGCACATTGAAATCAACACTCAGAGATTGCTTCATGTTACACGCAATCGTCAGATCACATACGTTGTGTTTTTTCGCGATTATTTATATATACGGGTCACTGATGCATTGCGGGTAATCTATTCTAACGGTTATTTTGGCGGGAGTTTGATGATTTGTTTATTATTTACTATATTTAGGTTAATTTACTGGTTTTTCTTATTTTATTTTTTTTATTTATTTATTGTTTTCAGTTTCCGATTTTTAAGTAACGTTCATATATATATATATATATATATATATATATATATATATATATATCGAGAGAGAGAGTGTTATTGCCTTTATCTTTAGTCCAACATTTTCTATTACTTCAAGTATCCACGAGAAATAACGTCTGAAATAATATATATTCGACTCTCCCGTCGAATTCGACGTATGAGAGTCAAACAGATCAGTTCCTAGGAAACCGACACCAGAACATGAGATTTGATTATAGTGGTGAAGGTCTCATGCAGGAGCATCCACACTTTTTGAAGGACCGAATACAGAAACCTGGTGCACTACGTGCCACACAAGGTCCCCAAACGACCATCCGCAGGTTTTGAATTCAGAGTTGTCCTTCTCCTAGACCAGTTGCCATCCAAGGCTATAGAACCCAGTCTGTTCTGCTATTTACCCATAACTGGAGGGAGAAGAAGAGGATTCACACCTTTCCAAAGGGTATTAGCACGTAAGTGAATGTAACTGGATTCGACAGGATTTCGAACTCGGCTCTCCGATTCCTCAATCCAAACCGCTATCCATTGCCTCCACCGTATGTGTGTGTGTGTATATATATATATATATATATATATATATATATATATATATATATATATATGATGGTTTTTATGTTGCTTGTTTGGCAGTAATAGCATGAAACGTAGTTAGATAATCTAAGGCCGCTTAAATTCATTCAGTCGAGGTACTAAGGAGAAAAGTTCCCCAGAAGAATTGGTATGAACATATTTGTAGAAAAGACAGAGAGAAGCCGTCGGTGAGAAAATGACTTGATGTTGAGATGCCGGGTCAGGATCGATTACTTCTTTGAATTTTGTCAAAAATATCCAGATATATAGGGTGTCTTTCAAGTCTCTTAACAATTTCAAACATAATTACAAAATCAAATGGACAGACAAATCATTTAGTATCCATCGCTTGTTGAACTATCGTTGCAGGCACTTTTACCCCAAAAGGAAATCGGTTGGACTTAATTGTATTTATCGTTATCAACTCTGAACATGTTTCTTTAATCTGTATTTGCAAATACGCTTCAGAAAGATCCAGCTTAGAAAAAGTTCTTCCACAGTTTAAATTCGTAAAAATCTCCCGCTCATTTGGCAAGGGGTAGTTATGGGATTCAGTTAAATATTTCAATTCATTCATTGTCATCACTGGTTTGATTTAAAAGTTCATGTTTAACGTTTTACCGATTGTTTACAGCATTTAATAGAAATCGAACTTTTGGGATAAACTTGAACCGTAAATCAGATTAACTTAAAAATATTGTTTGTTTAAAGAAAGCTGAAATATAAATAATTATTCTACAAACAACTGACAAAACAGCAAATCGGGATCTCTTTGTGTATGTCTTTAACTTAATTTGTTGGAGGAGGCATATTCTTAATTGCCCTTTTTCTTGATAGATCTGATTGATGACCATTTTTCAATGATTTGTCCTAGGTACTTGATTTTAGACAAAAACAATTTGTACTTTTCTTTACTAAGTTTGAGCCTGTACTCTTGTATTTTTTCAAAAACTCTTTTCACGTGACCGATATATTGTTCCTTAGATACACTTAATACTAGACTACCTATGACCCATTGAGTCACTGACGGTTCAAGTTATAAAAGATTGAAGCTGGTTTCAACATTCTAGAATTTAAACTACAGCGAACGCGCGCGCACACACACACACACACTCTATGGAAGAAATCTTGCACCAATAAAAGTGCATGTAATAAAGAAAATAGAGAAAAATAAGTAGTTAATTTCTAATAGCCTCTGCCGAGTAGGTGGAGTGATTCCCGGAGGGTCTGTCTGCGAACTTCTGGAGTCAGGATGCTGAAGGTAACATTAATTAGCTATATATATATATATATATATATATATATATATATATATATATATATACCGGGTGTAACAGCAAAATTGTCCAAATCACATAACAATTTAATTGTCCATCTCCAAAACTGCCTAATATCTAAAAAAAAAAAAAAAAAAAAAAAAAACTTACCTCGTGGACATCCGTATATAAAAAGAATTTCGTGGGGGGGGAGACATATTATTTTTATGCTGAAAAATTAACGCAAAATCACGGCGACCACGAGATTTGAGAAAATATAAATATGCAGTGTACGAAAGACGTGGGTGGGGCCAGAAAAAGAAGTTAGTCTACAAACGACCAGACACTATAACAAATACAACAACTACACTTTGTCACTCAGTATTAGTGCCTACTAAGGAATTTCGGCCAGTGTCTTTAAACTACGTCGAAAATCATGAACTAAGTCCCAATCAGTGCGCTGATAACAGAAAGACGGCCTGTTAATAGGATGTCTTATGGGAGAGCAGAAATATATATTTATAGAGACTACTGCGTGGCCAGAGCGGCCAAGAGGACAGAACTGCAAAGTATGACATGAGTACGGGGGGAGGAGGTAAGGAAGAGATCAATTAGAGAAACGTGTACGGCAGAGTTACGCGGGAAACGCATGGGGAAGTCAACCATTTCAGTTTGAGATTGTGCAAATGAGAAGTTCAAAGTCTGGATACCAAGGTCAGTGACATTAGAATGATGAATCCACTTGGTATGATGGACACTGAACACTCCGAACATAAAGATATTTACAGACGAGTGTAGTCAGAGAGCCTTATCTATACTATAAGACATTATATTATCTCGCAAACAAAGACGGAAGGAAGCAACGGTCAGGAAATGGAGCGATAAAGGACAAAGATAGCGAGCAGAGTTTGATAGTGAAAGTTTTTTTTTAAGCGTTTCACCCCAAGCAAGGCTGGAAGCCACTAGCACGCAAGGGGTTAGAGAGAATTGGAGTAAGAGCAGATAGGAGTGATAGAGGAAAGGATGAAGAGAAAGATAGGGGATAGATCAGGACATCTGGAGACGTCGATTGACATTACATTTGAATAGTTGGAGATTATAGCTACCAGGGAAACAGGAAGAGAGGAAGGGAGTTCCACAGGCGAGAAGTGCGAGACATGAAGCTATTGGAGTGATACCATTTGAATAGTTGGAGATTATAGCTATCAGGGAAACAGGAAGAGGGGAGGGAGTTCCACAGGCGAGAGGTGCGAGACATGGAGCTATTGAAGTAGATGAGACAGCTACATTTAACAGTTTCAACAGTGAAAGAGTGAGAGCGAGAGGTCAGCCTAGTAGAACGCTTAAATTCATAAAGTTTGGGAACCAGCGAAAGCAGCTTCTCGGAGCAGTTACCATGAAATTATTTGTAAAAAAGACAGGAGGCAACGGTACGTCTGTGAGAGAGCGACTGCAGACGAGGTTTCTCACAGACGAGCCGTCGCAAGTACATGCAAGAATAATCCGGGGGCAGTTTATTTGCCAATCGCGTGATACCAAGAATATGCATGCGCACCCGAGAGTCCTTTGGAAAGAGAGGAAGATAGTCCTAAACAAACATATAAATCGGATAATAGCTTCATGTCCCGCACCACTCGCCTTTGGAACTCTCTCCCCTCTTCCATCAGGCATGAACTCCGCACTGATTGAGACTCATTTCGTGATTCTCTTCGAGTGGACTCTGGGAAAGATATTTTAAAAAATCCGGTTGAGAAATCTTCCTGGGTAAAAGAGAGAGGGTAGGTATATAGTGAAAGAAAAAAAATAAACGAAAAACGAAAGCGAAAGAAAGAGAAATAAATTCTTTATTATCAGTGGAAATGTAAACGGGTGGGAAACTAGACAATTAGAAGATATTGTCAAAATATTAGGAACAAATCGTTTTGAAGAGCATAAAAGGCAGTTCTTTGTTTGACTTTTACATATTTATTAGATCAGACCATCGCCTGAAATACTTGTTTTTACAGCTTTAATGGCTTTGTGTTGTTGATTTATTTCATGTGACCCTTTTAGTCTTCCATAGGTTAAAAATGCTTCGTGTGTTTATAGAAT
>OZ010599.1:7497332-7509832 GCA_963932145.1 Acanthosepion lycidas
GATAGATAGATAGATAGATAGATGATGGACAGAATGGTATAGATAGATAGATAGATAGATGATGGACAGAATGGTATAGATAGATAGATAGATGATGGACAGAATGGTATAGATAGATAGATAGATAGATGATGGACAGAATGGTATAGATAGATAGATAGATAGATGATGGACAGAATGGTATAGATAGATAGATAGATAGATAGATGATGGACAGAATGGTATAGATAGATAGATAGATAGATGATGGACAGAATGGTATAGATAGATAGATAGATAGATGATGGACAGAATGGTATAGATAGATAGATAGATAGATAATGAACAGAATGCGATAGATAATGAACAGAATGGGATATATATATATATATATATATATATAATATTATATATATATATATATAGATAGATAGATAGATAGATAGATGACCATTATCAAAGATATTTCCTGTTGGTGTTATGTCGCTTTCATCATTTTCACAATGCCATATATATATATGAGAATGGATGAGCATAGGCTTCCAAAAAAGGTGCTGTATTGACAACTACCAAACTCCAAGCGTTCAGTTGGTCGCCCACTCTTACGCTACAAAGACAAATTGAAAGACAACTTAAAACGTCTCAACTTTGATCTGAAAACTGTGGTTCAGGATGAGGGTCGTCTTGAGTATAGAATCCAGAGGTTAGCAGTGAATATTTTGAAGACAGTAGGAAAGCGTTGTTCAGGTTAGCAGTGGATGTTTTGATAAAAGTAGCAGAGCATAGTTCGTCCTCCTTTTTTCCTTCGCCTGACAAGCTGGACTGGACATAGCTGGTAGAGTGAACAAAAATGGCCGCCTTTATACACGACGGATTGAATGTTCTACGTCTTTTGATTGGTTAACCTTTTATTGGTGGACTATAGAGTGAGTCAAGTCATTTGGGCTAACTCACTAGTATATATATATATATATATACAAAAAACTGCAACAAAAACCTGGGAAGCCCAAGCATCAAACGAAAAGGAATGGCATAAGACATGTTTCATTAAAGGGTCTTGAAGACAGTAGACTAAAGCCTCATGATCAGCTTCATCAAGCTCTTAAGCAGAGATGCTATCAAAATCCTGCTTTAACAAATTTCATCTCTCTGTGTGGCTTTATCGCCCTTCAGCATCCCGACTCCAGAGTTTCGTAGGCGGACATGTTCGTCTACACTTCAGGGGTATCAGAAAGAGAAGAGCTAGTATCCCACTTAAGAAAGCACAAATGCAATATGTCTTTCCCTTACCTGATTTTCTCCACAATAACCCCTGCTAGCATGCAAAAGTGTAAAACAAAGGCACTATCTAATGCTGACCCTCATTTATCGTTCACGATAGGAAAGTCCACCATATATATATATATATATATATATATATATATATATATATATATTGTTAGTTAGTTAAACCTAGAGAGCCAGACAAAGCTACCAAGAAAGCTACCCAAGGTTTCACCTAATCGGATCGTCGTCAGGGAAGGCTGGCTAAAAAGGTAAAAAAGAACGGAATACTTATAGTCAATAAACAAAAAATCATAACCACGTGACCAAATAAAAGACAAACGAACAAACAACGGGGGATGGTTGGGGAGAACGATTTATTAAAAAAAAATGAAGAAAAGGGGTGGGGGTAGAGAAAAACTCGGACAACCGGGGTGGGGGGGATAAAAAAACATTTATTCAATCGAAGAAAAAAAAACCGGGGAGAGGGTTTTTTTTTCTTTGAGTTTTGGACTTGCATGCAAGACGATTATTTCGGCTAACGTACATGTTCTTGGCTCTTACTTTTTTTATACCTTTTTTTTCCCTTTGTATTCGTTTGATTATTTGCAAATCAAGACACACAAGTACCATGTAGAACTTTTGACTTTAAAATCAGGAGTTCAGCTGTCTTGGTTTTAAACTTATAGTATCTTTAGGGGATTTCTATGAAAATAAAAAGAAAAAAAAATTAAATAGACTGCGGATACCGTAAAGTTGAAACCAAGGTAGCGGATTCAGCTGACCGCCTGATTTTTAAACTACACACACACACAACACACGCACACACACACACACGCACACACACACACACACACACACACACACACATATATATATATAATATATATATATATATTTCCTGCTTCTATCTATTTATTTATCTCAGTGTGTTTATATCTAAGTCTGTTCATATCTGTCTAAGTTTCATCATTATCTATCTATCTATCTATCTATCTATCTATCTATTTCATTCTGTTCATCTATCTGTCTATCTATCTGTCTATCTATTTCATTCTGTTCATTATCTATCTATCTATCTATCTATCTCATTCTGTTCATTATCTATCTATCTCATTCTGTTCATTATCTATCTATCTATCTATCTATCTATCTCATTCTGTTCATTATCTATCTATCTATCTATCTATCTATCTATCTATCTTAATTATTTGTCTGTGTTAGTCCGATTATACTTCTATAATTATACTTTCTATTTGTCTGTGTATTATTATAGATTATACTTTCTATTTGTCTGTGTTAGTCCGATTATTCTTCTAGTCTGGTGAAGCTGTGGCCCAGTAATCTTGCAGATTACTGGGCCAACAGCTTCACCAGACTAGAAGTTACTGTTGTGGCTTATGTAGCAAGTAGGCTTTTATGGCTTAGAGTTGGTAGTCCCACACACAACCGATTTGAATTTACTCTTTTCTCCCTTGACGAGCTGACAACCAGGGATAGAAAAAGCAGTCTTCCCTGCTGTTAACGATTGATTTCAATGCTATGTGTGCGAATGTCGCCTGTTCGTGTTTATGTATGAGTTTTTAATGGTATCGCGTCTTCACGTGTCAGTCATATTGTCGTGTCGTTTTTATATTTATGAAATATATATATATATATATGGCATTGGGAAATGATGAAAACCGACATAACACTAACAGAAAATATCTTTGATAATGGTTATTAAAGGCCGTCAGACATCGGACAATTCACCCTCCCATATATATATTATATATATATATATATATATATATATATATATATATATATATATATATATATATAGATTAAGATAAGTAAAATTTTGTCACTTAGCTGATTGATGTTACTTACATCATCCCTACTCCAGAGTTTCGTAGGCGGATCTGTCCGTCTACTCTTCAGGGGATATCAGAAATGGAGAGAGGAAGAGAGGAAGAGAGTGAGAGAGGAAGAGAGGAAAAGAGAGAGAGGAGGAAGAGAGGAAGAGAGAGAGAGAGAGATCTTCTGTCGTCCTTTTAAATATACTTGTTTGATTTATACATCTGTTTCTGATTCTATAAACACACGAAGCATTTTTAACCTATGGAAGACTAAAAGGGTCACATGAAATAAATCAACAACACAAAGCCATTAAAGCTGTAAAAACAAGTATTTCAGGCGATGGTCTGATCTAATAAATATGTAAAAGTCAAACAAAGAACTGCCTTTTATGCTCTTCAAAACGATTTGTTCCTAATATTTTGACAATATCTTCTAATTGTCTAGTTTCCCACCCGTTTACATTTCCACTGATAATAAAGAATTTATTTCTCTTTCTTTCGCTTTCGTTTTTCGTTTATTTTTTTTCTTTCACTATATACCTACCCTCTCTCTTTTACCCAGGAAGATTTCTCAACCGGATTTTTAAAAATATCTTTCCCAGAGTCCACTCGAAGAGAATCAAGAAATGAGTACCAATCAGTGCGGAGTTCATCCCTGATGGCAGAGCGGAAGGACATATCTATAGACAATACAGTTTTTCACCCTCTTTCTTTCTTTCTTTCTTTGTTTTCTATCCCCCTCTCATTTTTCACCCATTTTCTTTCTTTCTTTCTTTCTTTCTTTCTTTCTTTCTTTCTTTCTTTTCTCAATTCCCCTCCTTCTCTCCCTGTACAATTATTTATTCAAATTGATCTTGTATAAAGCCGCAATGGCCCGAACGCACTATAATTGTAAGAGTCTTCCTCAGGGAGTATTAAACTCACTGAACCAAAAATAGTTTCCACGACTAACCCTCCGAACACTACTCTACGGTGAGGCACCTCCATTCTTTTTACATATAGCCGAATTTGGCACTAGACGAAATGCTAATAGAAAGAGCTTCCAAAAGAAAAAGACTTCTTTATTTTAATGTATTTAATCAGGAATATACTTAATCAGGTCAAGGAATAACGCAAACTTTACTGACGAAAAGTGGGCATAGTACAAATCCTTATATATATATATATTACGAAATGGACAAAGTCCGACAATTTATTTATTAAAGACATTTTTATGTTTAACGTTCTTTTTATAGATACAAGTATTTAAGTAAATGCTCTGTTTATAATAAACAGCATTAAATAACATTTACCGGCCTGAATGTCCGAGAAATTTTCATAGAAAATATTCGTTCTTTGCCAGGAATCGAACCTGCATCCTATACGAAAGCGTCTATTTACGCTGACGTGCCTTACCGTTAGGCTACAAAGAAGCGTTCGGTAGGCAAGATCGAATTTACTGCTTATAAACTTAAATCTTCCATGAATCTCGAATATTCATAACTGCTCATGGCGTATCAAATGTAAACAAATGACGTCATATATTACGAAATGGACAAAGTCCGACAATTTATTTATTAAAGACATTTTTATGTTTAACGTTCTTTTTATAGATACAAGTATTTAAGTAAATGCTCTGTTTATAATAAACAGTATTAAATAACATTTACCGGCCTTGCCTACCGGACCCTTCTTTGTAGCCTAACGGTAAGGCACGTCAGCGTAAATGACGGTTCCGTATAGGATGCAGGTTCGATTCCTGTCAAAGAACGAATATTTTCTATGAAAATTTCTCGGACATTCAGGCCGGTAAATGTTATTTAATACTGTTTATTATAAACAGAGCATTTACTTAAATACTTGTATCTAAAAAAAGATCGTTAAACATAAAAATGTCTTTACTATATATATATATATATATATATATATATATGTGTGTGTGTGTTTCATTAAAAACGACAGACAAGGTACAACAGTTAAGCGTTTTATTTAATTTTTCTTGTGTTCTAACAAATGCTTTCTTTTCTGGACAAAGAGTGAGTAAAAACTGTCCAAATGTTTTATAGTTCCGAACACTTTCGGCTATAGCATTAGCCATTATCAAAGATGATTTGATTTTTCAGCTTGATTGAGTATGTTCATTATGTGTATGTTTTAGTGTGTCGTAGGGATGTTTTAATTTCCGAATACGGGGCCTTGTTCGTAGTTAATATTGTTAAGAGTTGGCTTTTTCTTTTGCATTATTAAAGCTTCCATTATTTTTAATCTTTTTTTACAAGTGGATGCAGTTATTATATTTGTTTTTTCTACTAGTATGTTTCTAATGGAGTCTGGTAAATTTGTATGTGTTTGTCAAATTTTCCTCATGTTCCTATTAGGTCCCATTGACTTGCGTTTAGAGGTGTACTCAATGCTAGCTATGTCTGGGTTTTAACCGTTCTATAAGACAATGCCTCAGAGGGAACCTATACAGTATGTCTTAGCTAGTTACTTTTGGTGGCAGTTACACTGAACAGCTATTGAAAGGGAAGTGGAGTTTCTCTTTGTCTGAAACTCAATGTTCTTAGAATGTTAATGACATTTGCTATCATGCGCTTTTGTTGTGTCTTTGTAAAAGGCCAGTAGGATTCTGACGAGCTTAGGGGGGCTCGCCACCGGCCTACTGATCTCTTGTCGTGCTTCCAAGTTCTGGCGAAGTGTAAAGATATGATCAATGCAACCTAGACCTTTTTTCTCGCTTTATTACGGGACAAAGCCAAGTGAATGTGGCTCGCTTCGCTGAAAGCCTGTCTGACCCATCCCCGCAGTTCTCTCTTTTCTGTCCACTGAACTGTGTGGTAGGAGCAAGTATTCGGGAAATAGTCCATCATTGATCTGGTATAAAGGTGCGGCGCCTCGTTTGGCCGACATCCAAGATCTTCTGATAACAGGGAAAACAAGTTTTACCAATTTCCAGGAAAATAACCCCCGTGGTCTTTGATAGGAAATGTGTACTCAAAAGCTGAAATCATTGACCCCGATCACAGTACCGTTTATTGTGACGTCATTGAATCTTCAGTGACACTTGTGACTTTTTTCTTTTCTCTTTATAACCAGGAACAGCTGTTTAAAAACATATATTCTATTGCGAAATTAAGCGTTCTGGATACGATGTAACATTTTTAAATATTTTATATATCCAAGTGGCGAAGTGGAAAGTTTGGAATAACTCTGAAACGGATTAATTCTTTAGTAATAAATTATTGGTCATGTGCTCTTCGCCACGGAATAATGGCAAGTAAGCTTAGCTCGAGAGCCATTGCAACTGTATGTATATATTTATGTATGTATTAAATCCTGTAGACTCTCCTGTGAAATATAGAGCCACAGGTACACCAAATGGGGGATTTTGGGGGCAAGAAGGTTTTTTACGGGATGGAGTTGTTCATGCCAGGGCCAACTGGTTTTGAATTCAGACTTGTTCTTCTTCTATACTAGTTGACAACCAAGGATAAAGTGTCCAGTCTATCCTACTAATTAACCCATGTGTTTTCTTTTTGAACCCGCTCCAAGTTTTAGAAGTAAAAGATTTTGACCAAAATGTTATCTGACCAATTGAGCGAATTCTTCGCCATTCGAATTCTGAATTGAGATCTTATTTCTTTAGCGATATGCGCAGCCTCCAACTCTCTCAACGAATGACACATAATCATTTCCATACTCAATTCTTCTACTTATAGCCATAAAGTTATTATCTGTGACTAGTTTGGTGGTCTCGTTCCAGAAATGCCAGCCTTGGTCGATTTGCGATTGTCATCCCCTCCCCACATCGTCCCTTGGGCCACACTTTGATCAGATTCCCAGGTGGATTTCAGCGTTATCTTCTAGCAAGGCCCTTTATTCACGAAATGAGAAAAAAAAAGTATATTTTCTTTTGTTTTCGGTATGTCCTTCAATCTATCTACTACTTTCTTCACTTTTGTGTTCACTTTCGACTTAAGGTTTTTTTCTCTCTTCAAATTATTAGCATTCTTACAATGTCATAAATATTTTATTAAAATCTTTTAGTAGTCTCAGAGAGCCATTTTGAACTTCCATCCACACGGCTGATGCTAACCTTCAGACGAGTAACTGATTGCGCCCTCTTGGCCTAATGTTTGCCACCGATTTTTCCACGATTATATCGAGTCAATTACTAACTCTTCTGCTAGAACATTTTGTCTACTGTGTCATGTTAAACTAATTTTCTCACCAGAATCTATCTTATATATTTATAAGTGTACCATTCGTCCATGCTTTGAATATTGTTGGTACATCTGTGTTGGTACTTCCGATATAAATCTAGAGATTCTTGACACTCCAAAGAAGAATCTGTAATGTTATCGGTACTGATCCGGCACCTCAGCTTCAGTATCTTCCCCATCGCCGTAAAATAACTTCCCGCTGCTTATCCTAAAAATATTTTCATGGTAATTGTTCTTCTGAGCTTTTCTCTTTGGTACCTTGATTACATGAATGCAAGCGTAGTACTTGCTGGGCAGCTTAGTCTCACTATTTTGCTGTTGAAATCGCTAGATGAAACCGTAAGTTTTATTCTGATAGATTCTTCTTTTGTGTTTCTCGCCTGCGGAAATCTCTTCTGGCTTCTCGCTCTCCTGTCAACACTCAAAACTTTGAATGCTACCTCAGTCGTCATCTTCTATCTTCTTGAATCCTGTTTTTTAAATTGTCTTTCTTCTCAGTAATGTTTTTTTTTTCAATTTCTTTAACTAACCCATTGCGCCTTAGTGGCTTTATCACCTTGCTTGCGGTGAAATGATTTAAAAATAAAATAAAATAAAATCAGCTTACTGAGTCATATAACAAAATATATCATCCGAATTCTGATGCATAGAGCCCGCAGAAGAATCAATTATGAAATTGGACAAGAACAGTGCGGGTTCGTTAAAGACACTGGAACAAGGAATACAATATTTATCCTCAGAATGATGCCAGAGAGAGTAATAAATTTGCAAAAGGGTGTATATCTATGATTTATAGATTATTCAAAAGCGTTTGATAATATACGCCACATGAACTGTTGGAATAGGTAACCTTGACATATTCGAGGAAGAATCTTTGAATGATCCAGAACTTATATTGGCAGAAAGTCACTTGCATAAAGATAATAAATGAGTTCAGTAAATATACGAAAATAGAAAGGAGTATAAGACAAGGATCTGACTCCTCACCGGACTTATTCAACTTATACAGGAAGGCAATTTATACATTTAGACAATTATTATAATGCCATCCTAAAGCTAGGCAAAGTATTAAGAAAGAGGAAAATTTCATTAGAAACAAAGAAAAGAGTACTGAATATGAGGATCAAATACATTTAGACACTTATTATAATGCCATCCTAAAGCTAAGCAAAGTATTAAGAAAGAGGAAAATTTCATTAGAAACAAAGAAAAGAGTACTGAATATGAGGATCAAATACATGTAGACACTTATTATAATGCCATCCTAAAGCTAAGCAAAGTATTAAGAAAGAGGAAAATTTCATTAGAAACAAAGAAAAGAGTACTGAATATGAGGATCAAATACATTTAGACACTTAATATAATGCCATCCTAAAGCTAAGCAAAGTATTAAGAAAGAGGAAAATTTCATTAGAAACAAAGAAAAGAGTACTGAATATGAGAAGCAAATACATTTAGATACTTATTATACATACAATTATTTTCTAATAGCAAAGGGTACAGTCCAACGTGCAAATTTCAAATTGGAGATAACAAAATCAAACAAGTACAACAATTTAAATAACTGGGAATCGTTTTAGTCATTTCACAACTGAAATCGACCTATGAAATGGCAATTTAAAAATGGAAAAACCGACACTGAAATCTGAAGGCGCATTGGGATAGGGAAAGATGCCTTCCAAAAGCTAAGCAAAGTATTAAATATACAGAAAAATTTCGTTAGGAACAAAGAAAAGATTACTGAAATTTTATGTAATATCAGTCCTCGTATATGACAGTAATGGCTAGACAGATGACGAAGAAACTTGAAACAACAGAAATTTGTTCTACAGAAAGATGCAAAAATACCATGGACTGAACATGTGAGCAACAATAAAATTTTAGAGAAAATGGAATCAAAAGGCCACTTATACTTAACATCAGGAAAAGGCGGTTGACATTTCTAGGGCACATAATGAGGAAAGGGAGCTTGGAGAATTTAATACTCACAAGACTAATTGAAGGTAAGAAGGAAAGAGGAAAACAACGCATAACCTTCCTAAAGAGCTTGAGTAATGGATAGCGGATTATGGTTTAGGGGAGATAACAAAAAGATAAAATTTATTCAGAGCTACAAAAGATAGGAACTTGTGGAGAGCCATGACCGCCTACGTCCTGAAAGGAGACGGCACATAAAAGATGTTACTCTAACCTCGCTTCTGTTTTTTCCTTATCTTCTCTTTCTAAGAATTTTGAATTATCTTCCGTTATAACCTTGAATTGTAGTGTGGCATTTGAAAAATGAAATCAATGTAAATCTTTAGCTGATAAACGGAATATAAATCCCAAAAGATGTACCAACATTCAATAAAGCCACGGGAAACCGTTTCCTTTTTTTTTCAAAGAAGTCATTGCAATTCACAGATAATAGACAAAAAAAGCATGTGAAAAGCCATTAACAGCTACACCCAGAAGAGGCATAACATAAAAGTTATTCAAATAAAGATATCTTCTGCTTCGAATGTGGTAATCACCTTAGCATTTAGATCACAGACTGGAAGTAAAGGGAGATAAGCAATGCATAAAGGAGAGTAAACAATGTCGACAATTTTATTGAGTTTGCTTAAACTTTTATTCAAGATCTAAGACAAATACAAAAATGCCATTCTTTTAAGCAAGGCACAATATGTGACAAGTAGGTACAATTTTTTAAAATTCTTCAATACTTGGGAGTGAACTATTTCAAAAACTTGACAATTTAAAATTAATGATTTGGTTAAAAACTTTGTTGGAGTGCTCTCTTATTACTGAAAATTGTTTTCGCAATTTAGAAAACTGGTTCCTTGTTTTCAAATGTAAATAAAATGCCGATTGATTCTATGGCCGAGTCGTTGGTCAATTTAAACCTCTTGTTTGCGCATAAAAAAAATCTTCAATTTACAAACATTTATCAAATAACAATCAGTTTAAACAAAAACGTAATTCTGATTGTTTCTCTGTCATCATTAGAGTGAACACTCTGTACAAATCGACTTGAAGGGTTCTGGATTGCGAAAATAAAGCTTCATTTTAAATAAATTTATATTAAAGGCTATATGACAATCTTGAGGATGTAAAAAATAAGATTGTGGAATTCTAACAACTCTGTAGAAAAATGGAAACAAAATGGACACTTATACTTAACGTCAGGAAGACGCAGTAGAAATTTCTAGGGCACATAATGAGGAAAGAGAGCTTGGAGAATTTGATACTCACAAGGCTAATTGAAGTTAAGAGGGAAAGAGGAAAACAACGCATAACCTTCCTAAAAAGCTTGACTAAATTGATAGCGGAGCATGGTTATGGGGAGATAACAAAAAAGTATTAAGAGCTACAAATGATAGGAAATTGTGGAGAGCTATGATCGCCAACATCCTGAAGGGAGAAGGCACGTAGAAGGAGAAGATCGAAGCTCATGTTCGGCCATTTGTGACGGACGGTTGTCGAAAATGCTTAACGTCAGCATGTTCGTAATATGTCTGTATTGATGATGTAAACACAAGGATCGAATTGAAAAAGAATTTTGAAAAAGGCCAAGTAAAAAGAAATACGATTCGTTAAGCGATTGAAGTGAAACGAACAAGTCGTTCACCCACACGTTGCCATCGTTCCAATATATCGGCGAAACTCGTCTTCAAGCATGCAGTCAACGCGACTACATATCGATCTGTAGCCGCCGCTGCCATCACCTTACGAAGTGCGCGTTTTCAATGAATACAAGACGTGTGATGCAGTATCTTGGCAAATAGTGATTTCCAAGCAGCAACCAGAAGAAGAAATACTCAACTACTTTCATGCATGCAGACGTTGCTAGTGATAACGCTCTTATTTAGGATAACTAAGTTAGGGTGGGCATTATTGCAGTCTTTTTACATGATTTCTATAAAAGCTAACTCAATAATCTTTTTTCTTTTTTTTTCTTTTGCTCCTCCTTCTCTTTTGTTTGCTTTGCCCTTTGCTTCTGTTAATCTTTCTCTTTTTCTTTTTCTTCCAATTTTTCTTTTCTTTCTTTTCTAATTTCTTTCTTAATGCTTCTTTTGTTCTTCTTCTTTTGCTTCACTTTATTTTGCCTTTTTCTTTTCCGACTTCCTTCTTTTTCTTTTTTGTTTCTATTCTTTGTCTTTTCATCCTTTCTTTCTTCTTTTCTAATTTGATGTTTTTACTTTTCATTTTATTTCTTCTTCTTCTTCTTCTTCTTCTTCTTCTTCTTCTTTTTCTTGTTTTCTTCCTTTTCCTTCTTCACAAATTTATTCTATCTCTTTTTCTCCTTCATCTTTTATCTTTTCGTTTATTTGCTTTTTTTTAATTTCTGATTCTTCTTTTCTTTTTAATCTTTTCCGTTTTTCTTCTTCTTTTGTTTCTCATTCTTTTCCATTCTTCTGCGTCTACTTCGTTTTCTTCCCCCTTTTATCTTCTTTCTTACACTTCTTTTCGTTCTTCTCCTTTTCTCTTAGATTCTCTTTCTTCTTCTTCTTCTTCTTCTTCTTCTTCTTCTTCTTCTTCTTCTTCTTCTTCTGCTGCTGCTGCTGCTGCTCTTTGTTCCCCGTACTTTTTCTGCATCCGTTTTTCTTCTTCTACCTTTTTCATTATTTTATTCATTTTCTCTTTGCCATTCTTTCGTTCTTCTTCCTCTTTTACCGATTCCTTTCTTCTTCTTTGGTCCCTGATTTTCTTTTACTTTGGCATTCAACCTTCTTCTTTTTGTCTGTTATTTCCTTCTTTTTTTTCATTTATTTCTCGCACTTTTTCTTTCTTTCTTTCTTTGGATTCTCCCAGCTTCTTTCCTTCTTTTCCCTTTACTTATCTTTTTCTTTGCTTCTTCTCCACTTTTTTTCTTCTTCGTCCTGATTTTCCTCTTCTATTTTTTCTCCTTCCTTATTTTCTTTTATATTTATTTACTTATTCCTTCATTGTTTCTTCTTACTTCGTTCCCAATTTTTTCTTATTATTATTCTACTCTTCCTCCTCATTCTTCTTCTTCTTCTTATACTCCTCCTCCTCCTTTTTCTTCTCCTTCTTCTTCTTCTTCTTCTCCCCCTTTTTCTTCTTCTTCTTCTTTCCCCTCCTCCTCATTATTCTTTCCTCCTCCTTTTTCTTCCTCTTCTTCTTCTCCCCCTCCTCCTCATTCTTCTTCTTCTTATCCTCCTCCTCTTTCTTATTCTTCTTTCCCATCCTCCTCATTCTTCTTTTTCTCCTC
>OZ010599.1:7517332-7587332 GCA_963932145.1 Acanthosepion lycidas
GTCCTCCTCCTACTTCTTGTTCTTCTTCTTTCCCCCCTCCTCCTCCTTCTTCTCCTCCTCCTCTTCTTCTTTTCCTTCTCTTCCTCCTTCTTCTTTTTCTCCTTCTTCTTCTTATCATCCTCCTCTTTCTTCTCCTCCTTATAATCCTCCTCTTTCTTCTTCTCCTTATCATCCTCCTCTTCCTCCTCTTCCTTCTTTTTCTCTTCCTCCTCCTCCACCTCCTTCTCCTTTTTCTTCTTATTCTTCATGTTTTGACCCTTCAGGGAATAGACGATCATCGCTCTCCACAACTTCCTATCCTTTGCAACTCTAAGCAACGTTTTTCACTCCCTGTTCTGTCAACCATTTTCACAATCTCGCTAGGCAGCTCATTCGATTTTTCACTCTGCGTTTTTTTTTTACCTTCAATACGTCTTGTAAATGTGAAATTCTCAAAGCCCCCCTTTCCTCATTCATCCTATTGCTTATTCTAAGTATAAATGTCCTTTTTGTTCACAATTTCCTTAAAACTGCCTTGTTCTGTGGTATTCTCATCATCATTCTGTAGAACCAAATCTCTCTTACCTTAAGTCTTCTCTTCATCTGTGAGGAAAAATGTACAGTATTGACTGACATATAGGACGATTTACGAAGACGGATAATCCGTCTGAATTTACGGAGGAGGATTATCCTGTCGTCTCTGTATATTCTGTTGTCTTTATGTCAGAGATAAAAGGAAACGAAGAAAGTTGTTAAGAAATTGCCGACGGGTTGGCCTCCTTGCACCGGATGTGACAAGGAAATGAGAGGGAATATTTTCAAAAAGGAACACAGGAAAAAAAAATTCCCTTCCTTTCCTTATTTAACTCTCCCTCCCCATGTCTCTCTCTCTCTCTCTCTCTCTCTCTCTCTCTCTTATCTATTGTTGTAAAATTGTTTGGTCTGAAGAGACGAAGTCAGTTTGATTTCGCGAAATAAATTATTACCATGGGTAAGACTTTAGAAAGTCTCCGCTTTCATCATTATTATTTTGACTGTTCTTACATTGAGGTCTCTTTGGAATTATCCTTACTAATTATCACACATTATATATATATATATATATATATATATATATATATATATATATATATATATATATATATATATATACATTCGTATTACCAATTTGTGATTGGTAGGGATAATTCCAAGGACAATATTAATCCATATATATATATATATATATATATATATATATATATATATATATATATATATATATATTGTGTATATTTAGGCAGCAATTCTTCATTGAATAATATAGACAAGTTTTGTTTATTTATTTTAAGTAAATTCTGTGTATTGGTTGATATATTGAAAAGTAATTGTCATCCTTGATAATGGCTTATGTAAGCCGAAAGCTTAGATTGGATTTAAACATGTATCAATATGGTGATTTCCTTTCGTCTTTCAATGATAATGTTATTAAACTTATCCGACAATATGAAATGAACTTACTTAAAATAAATAGACAAAACTTGTCTATATTATTTAATGAAACATGCATCAGTATACATATATTTATATTTATATATCTGTGTGTGTGCGTGTGTATGCGTGTGGATAATAGAACTCTATCTATCTATCTATCTATCTTAGCTGGTTCATTATCTATCTAAATCCGCACATATCTATCTATCTATCTATCTATCTATCTATCTTAGTCTCTTCACGATCTATCTATCTAAATCTAGTCTCTTCATATGTCTCTACCAGTTACCCGGGCTGCCAGGGTAAAGTGACCCGCCTACTTTCATACAATATTTTTTCATGACCTTTTATTTTGATCTTCCCTATCGAGTAATATTACACGGTTGCTATATAAGATTCGATTTTATTAATGGCTCTGCCGCAGGTCAACTACTCATCTTTCACTATCGTTCTCTGTAACAGCCCGGTATTGGATTTTTCAACTTATCACATTCTGCTTTTCAGCGGCTTTTTTAGTTCTGTATGTGTGAAAATCTTGGATAGTGCCGTTTGGATTGCTTATTCAGCGTTGACGATTTACTGACGTTCATTTGTGAAGACTTAGATCTGAATTCGTTTCTCGCTTCCATATTTTCTATCAATCGGTGTTTATTTACAGATAACTCAGACTGATTCTACGCACGTATATATATGTATGTATGTACGAGTGTTTGCCTGTGTGTGTCAAATTCAAGTCTCGTTATCTACAAGAAGAGTCATGATAGTAGACTTTTGAAGAATTACGACCAGTACTCTGCTGGGACTAAACATGTCATGCAAGTTTGTCAGAAGTTCTCCAGAAATTTCTCCGGTCTCAGCTGTCACATGAAAGCCTACGACCAACTTGAATAGAATTTACAAAACAAGCCAATATATTTTTGTTCTGGGTGATGAATGCTATAAGTAGTTTCTCCCCATTAAGAGCATTCTTTTAGGAATCGAACATGGCAATTTCTGGCGGTTCTGCAAAGAGAGATGAGGTCTGGTGTTGTCCGGATGAAAGAAGACGCCCGTCCAATTCCGGACGCATCTTATCGATTGTTGTCTTTGATCGCAATTCTGAAACATTAGCTATCTGAATTTAGCAATGTTCTTCCAATCTCACTAAATACACAGCTGCAAGTTCTTCGGACTCAAACTGGCTTTTAGAGGGGTTAACAATGTCCCTTTTCATTTCCACAAGACCATTTTCGCTCCACATTGTTGTAAGCAATCCATTTTCCTTCGCTTGTTCGTTCTTCTAAAAATGACTTGTTTTTATTGTGCTTGAGCAGAGAATCGCAGATGAAAACGCTGCCCATTAGATTTTTTTTTTGCGTTAAATCTTGAGGCACCCAAACATCGTAGCAATTCACGTATCCGATTGTTTTCAAGTGCTTTAAAACGGTCAGATGACATATGCAGAGTACCTCTGCGAGATCCTGTGCCGTACGACCAGAATTATTTTTCATCAACTTTCTGATTCAGTCATCATCAGCTGAACCATTCTTGGACTCACAGCTCTAAATATCCACTACTGACCTAGCGAAAGCCTTAGAAACAACACTTTTGTAATGTACGGCGGTCGTTAATATTTAAGCAAAACTAAAGACTTCAATGTTAAGTATAACAGTATTTAATTACAACCACCAATAAATACTTAACAATAACAAAGAAGTAAAAGTCAACCAAAGATAATTAACCATTTCAGTGAATAGCTTGTTAGTAGCATGGCTCGGCTTAACGTCCGGTAAATCCTAAATCAAACCTCAAATCATCGACGCACAATAATTCACACTAATTCGACTGAATAGTTCCAATCAATAACCCCTTAATAATCACTGCAGTCAGTAGCCTGACACTGCTATTTATATACCTGACGGAAAACATATATTCATAAGTCCAGAGTGTCACGTTCGAACATCGGTGTCAGTAGTTACTCATTTTCTTCCGATATGACAAATACTTTCGGTCATTGTCACATTACGTCTAATGTATACTAGAATTGTTCTCCTTCTATGGCCTGGGCGATCGCGGTTCTCCACAACTTCCAGTCCTTTTATTTTTTACTATCCTCATCCTTCATTGTTATGCCACCCATTTACACAAGTTCATTTAGTAGCTTAATTACTGTTTCACTGTTCCTTTTGACTTCAATATGTCCTTTGAGTGTCAAATTCTCCAAGTTCTCTTTCCGTACTCCAGAAATTTTAACTCTATGTGTCTGTTTTTCCATTTGCTTTACAAATTAATCATTGGACATATGATTCATCATTGGTATTCCCAACATCCTTCTGTAGATCCACATCTCAGTTGTCTCATGTTTCCTCTTTCTCTGCCATACAGAAGGATTGATGTTAGATATTATGGAATGGCTATTGTGTTCTGTGATTGCTCGCGAACAAGATAACGTACGTGCAAACAGTTAACACAGTTGGGAACAGTTCAAGGCTTAAAAGATTTTGAGAAGTTGTTCAAAAAGAACATGATATTTGCACGATAAAGCCGCGTCACAAAAGCTCAATTTTGACCAACTACAATGGGTCCACCTACAGCTAATCGAAGTGCAGTTCGAACACAAGGTTCTGAACTGAATAACCTGAACTGCTCGTTTCTGTGCGGTTTTCAATCATATATCTAAACCTCAACCAAGTCAATACATCAATCATTGGATTCCACACCCACTTAGTTCCAGCCATCAAAGTTCTGACCAGTATGGTAGATTTATGCTTTCTGAAACGCTGGGCGCAACTACCTTTTCCTTTTTTTTTTTTTTTTCAATTATTGATTTTTTTCATTGAATCATTTCTGTAGGTTTTAAAATAGTCAATGGATGGTAGATTATGTATTCATTTGTCTCTATAGACCCAGAACAATACGTAGATATTAACTGTGAGAATCGAATTCACACTTTCAAAGATGGTGCTTTACATCCTCCTCATGCACATCCCAGTGGCGCTATCACATTTTATCGATACTCTGGTCTGACAATTTTTCTCATCATGATACATCTTGCAAAATTATAAATCTACCATTAATTCGAGCACTGAATATTGCTGTCATATCTGGTCTGGTGCTGCCGCTATATATATATATATATATATATATATATATATATATATATATGAAAATATTACTTAGCTCTCAAATATCAATTTTTATCCCGACCTCGATGTTTCTTGGTAAAATTTTCAGTTTTCAGGGGTTGTAGCAAAATTATAAATCTACCATTCATTCGTACACTGAATATTGCTGTCATATCTGGTCTGGTGCTCCCGCTATATATATATATATATATATATATATATATATATATATATATATATATTATGATAATATTACTTAGCTCTCAAATATCAATTTTTATCCCGACATCGATGTTTCTTGGTAAAATTTTCAGTTTTCAGGGGTTGTAGCTTTAAACGGTATTAAAAAAAAAAAAAAAAAAATTGAAATAGCGTTTAATAGCACAAAAACTGAAACTGGAAATTTAACATGAACCATTGATGTCGAGATATAAATTAATATTTAAAAGTTAATGATCTTTTCATATAATATCATTAACGCTCTATTTTTAATATTTTTTTTTATTGCGAACTATATATAAAAATAAAATCTGTTTCGTAAATCTTATATATATGTATATCGAGATTCTTGAGAAAATCCAAAGAAGGGTTTGTAATCTTGACTTCAAAGACATTCCAATTGCTGTGATGTGGCTTCCCTCTGTCTTTTCTATAAATATTTTCATGGCACATTATTTACATTTTTCGGACTATTGTTCTCATCTTTGTCACCATATTTATTACAACGTTTCGGCCGTTGTACGCCCCGGCATTCTTCAGGTGGTTGGAATATCGAACTGAACCCTTTATTTCAGAGGGAAATTAAAAGGAGATAACTGATAACTAACATCCATTAAACATGGCACGTGGAAGTAGAACAGTCTACCTCAGTGAGCGAAATAAAGGGTTCAGTTCGACATTACAACCACCTGAAGAAGGCCGGAGCGTACAGCGGCCGAAACGTTGTAATAAATATGGCGACAAAGATGAGGACAATAGTCCGAATAATGTAAATAATATACATAATACCTTATCTTAGAAATATAGACAGATTTTCATGGCAATTGTTCTCATGAGCTCTTCTCCTTGATACCTCAACCACGTGAATCTAAGAGAACTACTCGATTGGCAATTAGGGCTCATCGATTTACTGTTGAAATATCTAGATGTAACCGTAAGTTATGTTCTAATAGTTCCTTCCCTAACACTACTCGCTTTTGGAACTCTCTTGCAATGTCAATTGTCATCTGTCTTCTTAATTCTTGTATTTTTTATTGTTCTCTCTCCTTAATAGTGCTTTTTTTTCTCATATTCTCTAACATTCAGTAACCTCTTGCGTCTTAGTGGCTTTATTGTCTTGTCTGGGGTGAAATGATTAAAAGAAGATAGATAGATAGATAGATAGATAGATAGATAGGTCTTCAAATATATAAATGCAATGTCAATCGACATTTTCTTTTATTGTTCTTTCTTCTCACTAAAGTCTTCTTATTCTTATTCATTCGCACTAACCTCTGGAGACATCGTAGCACTATCGCCTTGTTTGAAACGAAAAGATTAAATATATATTTTGCTTTAATTTTTTGTCTTTTTTTGCTATAATCTTAATAAATTTATATTCAGTTATTTCGCTACGCCCTGACGTCGCTGATGAGGCCTTGTACAAGAGTAAATTGAATTTAGAATTTGAATTTTATATCTAATATCTGAACGCCTTCCCCAGGCAGCAGTGTATAAAAATGTCTCTCATTAATTACTCTCGTAGATTCAAACGCGGCACAATAGATCCCCAATACGATTGGCTGAACACACATAACATCAAGTCGATTCTAAATGATATTATCTGAGTCTGGATTGCTTGGTGTTTTTATAGCCAGCAATAAAGTCGATCAAGTCAGATTTTTAAAGCAGCCACCCACTTGACCAAAAGAGAATAAGATAATAGGTAAATAATAAAAGCTATTTGGTAACAAACGAAAACAAACCAGAAGTTGGAAATGTCCGCTTGTAACCTTATATGAGTGGGGTTCAGGTTATAGGGGTAAAAAGTAACCGCCTGTCTAAACAGTCACATCAGTAAGAGGCGAAGAAACTTACGTTCTATCAACATACCAAACAGAATGTACGACTCGAAACACAATCAGTGAATGAATAATTAAACGATTGAAAACATAATTCATGTTTTCATTTCTTGTGGCGTTGATTTCACATTCCGTGCCCCTTGTGAACGTGCCTCGACAAAAAGAAATAAACCATCATTTAGCTCGTCTCTTTAAAACTTCTCTCTGTTAAATTATAATTCCCACCTTCACTTTCAGGCCTTCCTGTTCTTCTCTTGTCTGCTACCCCTCTCTAAAGCTTTCATTTACCTCTCACATTCGTCCCCCACTCTCATACATACACTCTCACTAAATTTTATTTTTTATTCCCGTAGTTATTTTTTCTGATTTCTTTTTGAATTTGTACGTTTGATGAATTGGATCGTAATTACGATTCCAATGTAATAAATTATAACCATGGAATATTAAGCCTTTTTATTATATATATATATATATATATATATATATTGGCAGCATATTTTCATTAAGACAGGTTTCGTTACCTAATTTAAACATGTTCTGTCTATTTATTTTCTATAGGGTCCTTTTATATTCGCGGATAAGCTTTTTTGTGCGGTTATTAAAAGATGAAAGGAAAACACCGTGTTGGCACATATTGTATTTATTCCGAGTACTTTCGATATAGCGTAATGTCATCATCATGGTATTATTAATTATAGACTATTTAGTATTCATGCTTGTGAAGAACAAAAACTGTTGTGATCATCCGAAAATTACCAATTTTTTATGTGCAATCATGACTGCTGTGTCATGGCTTGGGTGACGCGGACACCGTTTAAGGGACGGTAACTAGGTATGCTGTAGAAAAATTCCGAATTTGATTAGTTGCTAGATAAAGGAAAAACTATTAATGGCAAGCGTTAACATTTAAAGACTATCTGTTGTACACATTTTCAAATATTTGTGGAGTATTCGTAATTAATTTTAATTTTTTGATATAAATAGCTTCGGGAATTTTTAGTTTGTGATTATTCTTTTCGTAGAAAAGTATGAAGGTATTTTCGACGAGGATTTTTCTGAATTGCGAATGTGGACAGGTATGTTGTGGTAAATATTGGAGTTTTCCCCGGCCACTTGCATGTTGCAGAAAACCAACATCGTTTATAAATTTAAATGTCCTCTGGGAGATTGTATCTTCAACGAAAAAAATAATAACGATGTTGGACGCACGACAACAACACTGTCACGTAGGCTAAGTCTCCAACTGAATAACACGTCCAATATTTTTTGATTGGATTTAAATCAGGAGAGTTTCCGAGACAGTCTATAGTGCTTTGGTTTGCTTACTGGTAAGGTTTGCCAGTGAGTTTGTGCAGCGTTACAATTTTACGTTTCCTGTTTATTTGAAACTTTAAAATTTTTGGTGTTTCTACACCCTTGTGCAAATTACTTGAGACAAAACGAATAATTTAATAGTTATTATTTACTTTTTTCGTATTTTCCAATGAAACATGGCACAGTGCACATGTTAGTACTTCGTATGTCCATCCCACGAACTCATTTCTTGCAGATTGACCACGGATTCTCGATTGAATTTAAGTCAGTAGAGTTTCCGCATCTGTCCAGTCTTTTGATTTGCTCACTGGCAATCTTGTCATTCTGTTCATGCAGCGCTACAAATTTTCGTATGCTTCCTTAGAGTAACGTTCATCGCAGACAATGGCCGTAGAACAACTAATCGACAGTCGAGACAATAGTGTCTAGGCATGGTGAAAATCTGATGCAATCAAGGATGACGCAATATTTCTCAGCGACAAACAAATTTCATCATACACCTCGAAAATAGCTTCATATTGCTGCAAACCGCTGCAAATAACCTAATCTGAGGAAAAAATAGAAATTGATTATGTTGCAGTTTTTTGCATATATTATGTAACTAGTGAGTTAGTCCAAATGCCTGGACTCACTTTATAGTCTACCAATAGAAGGTTAACCAATCAGAAGACGTAGAACATTCAATTCGTCGTGTATAAAGGCGGCCATTTTTGTTTATTCTACCCGAATGACCAGTGCTAACTTGTCAGTCGAATATGAACAGAAGGAAGTACTACGCTCTGCTACTTTGCTGCGATATCCACTGCTAACCTCAACTACGCTTTCCTACTGTCTCCGAAATATTCACTGCTAACCTCTGGATTCTATACTCGAAGACGACCGTCATCTGAACAACAGATTACACACTGTCACTTCAGTGGGTCTAAAACTGACTGTAGGGTGAAAGAAAGGAAAGTAAAGCAGTTGTTTCAATTATTTTGCACAAGGGTGATAAACTTTATCAGTGATCTTTATTTCTGGTGTCATTGGCGATTTCGGGCTTTTAAAACATTTGACTCCGTTTCCTAGCTGACCCAACCGGGAGTTATTATCTCTTATTATTTCGAGTTTTTAGACGAAAAATAGGTTTTACTGCTTCCGTTTCTTTATTTATATCATGGAAGATTGCTTAATATCGAACATGAAGCGTAAATAGATATAAACAATATAGACATAATAATCAACACTGCATGGTGGGTCATTTTAACTCTTTAATGGTATCTTCAGACGACTCCTTTATCATGCTGTATATATAGAGTGAGTTCCACACACACACACACACACACACACATATATATATATATACAGGGGTTGGACAAAATAATTGGAACACTTATTAAATTCAAAGAAAATTTATTTAATATGGAGTTGGTCCTCCTTTAGCCTCACAGACAGCTTTAATACGTCTAGGAATGGAATAATACAGCTTCCTGACTTCATCCAGAGGAATTTAAAGTCATTCTTCCATTAAAACCTTCTCCAGCTCTTTACGACACGACAATTGAGGATAGCGACTCCTAACTTGTTGCTCCAAAATGCACCACAAATGTTCAATAATATTGTTATCTTGAGATTGGGGAGGCCACTCCATGTGTTCTAGCTCACTTTTATGCTCTTCATACCAATTCTTAACTACTCGAGCGGTATGTATTGGTGCATTATCTTCTTGGAAAATGCAGTCACCATCAGGGAATGATGTCTTGGCCATTGGATGAACATGATCTCCCAAAATGTTCAGGTAATCTTTGCTGTTGATTCTACCATGCAGGGCAACTAATGGACTCAGACATTTCCATGATATGGCGGCCCAAACTATCACTGATCCACTTCCATACTTCACTGTTGGAAGAAGGCAGTCAGGGTTGTAAGCTTCTTTGGGCTGCCTCCACACATAAACTCGCCCTGAAGTTGGGAAAAGAGAAAAACTGGACTTGTTTGAGAATATGACTTACTTCCATTGATCTGCAGACCAGGCATTGTGATCTCTGCACCACTTCAACATCTTTTGAATGTTGCGAGTGGAGAGAAGAGGTTTCCTCACAGTGGCTCTTCCATGATATGCAGCCTTATGGAGCTCACGGTGAACAGTTTTAGTAGAAACTGAACTATTCACATGGTTATTCAACTCAGTAGTCACTTTGGCCGCATTTGTCCGATGATTTTTTGCCACATTGCGTTTCAATGCACGTCAGTCCCTGTCAGTAAGTTTGCAAGTCCTGCCCGAATTGCTACGGTTGCTAGAGGTCTTGCCCTGTTTCTCGAATTGCATCAGTGTTTTTGATATGGTAACTCTTGAAAAACCAAACAGTTCAGCGACCTTAGTGATCGAGGCTCCTGCCATGCGAGCTCCAACAATTTGCACTTTTTCGAACTCGGAGGGGGTCACGCATTTAGCTTAAATTTTACTAAATTCTAAAAATAAATAAGACAAAGACAGTAAATTAGATAAATAAACGTATTTACAATAGATATAACCTGCAATTACGAAGTTTTAGTTAAAGTTCTTAATATAATAGGTCTTTGAAATATAGGAGTAGATTTTGCAACTGTTCCAATTATTTTGTCCAACCCCTATATATATATATATATATATATATATATATATATATATATATATATATATATATATGTGTGTGTGTGTGTGTGTGTGTGTGTGTGTGTGTGTGTGTGTGTGTGTATTTAGGCAGCAATCCTTATTTCATGCAAATTTCATTGAATACAACAGACAAGGTGCTTTTATTTAGTTTTTTTAATACAATTTCTCATGCGATCTAGTAATTTTTTTTCTTTTCGGATGATATTAGGTTGGTGCAAAAATAATGACGTAATAATGTCATTTTTTGACGTTAAAAATACGTCAAAAAACGACATTATTACGTCATTATTTTTGCACCAACCTAATAAATTATATAAAAACTGTCCGAATGTTCTTTTTATCCGAGCGCTTTCGGCTATACATTTAGCCATTTTCAAGGATTAAATTTTAACTGTTAAAATAAAAAAATAGCTTGTTGTATGTATGTTTTATAAAATGTTTTCATTTTTCAAAATCAAGATATTCTGTCCATGTTCAAAGTTAATATTATTAAGTGTTGATTTGTTTGTTTGTTTTTATTCATAAGACTTCCATTATTTTTAGCCTTTTTTGCATTTAGATGATGCTATTATATTAGTGTTGTCAACAAGTATGTTACGAAAAGTGTCCAGTAGGTTTCCATGAATCTTTAAATGAGATCTAATTGAGCTATGGTCAGAAAGGTGTAGCGTGTCAAACATGTTGTAGTGTGGCCTATATAATTATTTACGAATTTTTATTGATCAAGAATACAATTCCTTAATGGGCATTTAAATTCGTAAATAATATTTGCCCTCTTTATATATAGGTCACGTGGGGATGAGGAAAACTCTTTGTTTTTGTTATGCAATGGTCAATATAGAACAAAATGCTTAGAATATGGTCTTATAAACAATATAGAAACTAGGGCACACCATTGGAAATGCGAAGGGGACGGCGCTACTTGGAACAGCTCATGTGTTAAAGAAAGTGCTGTGTTTCTAAACTCTAAGGTAGGTATTGATATATGACGAATTCAAGAAAAGCACAAGAGAAAAGTAAGTTTACAATGGACAGTTTGAGAAAGCAACAAAAGGAAGTATAGACAAAATAACATGGAATTTATTGAATAACTGATGTTTGAAGAAGGAATCTGAAAGCATTATAAAAGTAGGTTCACAAAGAGAGATTTCCTCTTTGCAGAATATGTGGAAAAGTCGATGAAACTATAGTCCACATTGTGAGTGAGTGTCCAAGTTTAGCTCAGAATATGTATAAAAGGTAGACATGATCAAGTTACCAAAATCCTTCATTGGGAGGTGTGTGAAAAGTAACGTTTTCAGAGAGAAAAGAAATGGTACAAGAATAAACCAGAGAAAGTCTTCGAGTAGGAAACATGCAAGATTTTGTGAATTTTTTCAATACAAACCTTAAAAAAATTAGAGCATCACAAACCGGACATATTGGAAAATAAAATCGAAAAAATCGAAGGATTAATCAATGATCCACCGTGTCCTTTTAATAGAAGGATAGAGAAAAAGAAAGAAGAGAAAATAATCAACTATGATCCATTGAAGTTTTTACTCGCAAGATTTTACAAGTTGAAGAATGTCACAATCATGCCAACACTCATTGGTACGATGACTAACAGATTGGATAAAGAAAAATGGCATTGATGCCAAGTGGAACTGTTACAGAATGGAAACTTATTCGGAACGGTAAGAATAATCCTGGAAGTAATGAACACTTAGAGTCAGGGAAAAATTACATGAGACCCTAAGGCTGCTTGGTTGTAGCCCGCTATCCATGAATTAACAGATATTAAAATCTTATCTGAGATAAATATTATTATTATTAATAATAATAATAATAATAATAATAATAATAATAAGCACTTGGAGAGTAATCGCCTTAACATTAAATTTGTGCACAAGAGTATCTATAAATAGATCCGAATCGATGTTTGATACGTTGGAATAAGAACATCGTGAAGGTGGAGCAAAAAGACAAATTTACCAAAGACCGGATAAGGAAAATTGAAGAAATGTACTAAGCAGCAGCTCAAGTTGTACCTTCTTTGGGTAGGAAACACGCTGTCCGTGAAATAATTACCAGATATTAAGTTATTTAAAATGTTATCTTCACTTTTTATACTCATTCAGACAATCTTTAGTACTCAATCTACTTCTTCTTCTTCTTCTTCTTCTTCTTCTTCTTATTATTATTATTATTATTATTATTATTATTATTATTATTATTATTATTAAATCTATTATATTTTCTTTGACTTCTGGTGTGTACTCATTTCTTTCCGGGTCCCGACCAGAGACGTAAGGTCAGAAATGGCATCATGGCAATTTCCACTGTCCAATTTTTTTTTTTTTTAAAACAACATATTTTACATAAATAAAGCCCAGCGTAAAGTGTGGGCTGTACTCGTGAGAACAATTTTTTGTATTTCTTTAAAGGACGGACTTCCAGGGATGCCTTCAATTAGTCTACTGGAATCTTTTCCAACAAATCCGAGGGCTCCAACTACAACAGGGATTGTTGATGTTCTCATGTGCTACATTTTTGAGATTTTGATTTCAAGGTCCTTGTATTTTGATAGCTTTTTGAAGATCTTCAAAGATACATTGCAGTCTGCAGGGACTGCCATATCAATAAGGAGGTACTTTTTTGTTTGCAGTCTTTAATAACAATATCTGGGCGGTTAGACTTGATTGTTTTGTCTGTGTGTATTGTGAAGTCCCACAATATTGTTACAGGTCCTATCTCCGTAATTGGGTTTGGGTGGGGTTCATACAAATTTCTCTCAGTTTCCTTCCCCTTTCCCGTAGAAGTTGTAAATTTTCAAGTGCAGATATTGGCCCACTCTGTCATGCCGGTTTTTATACTCAGTGGGTGCAAATATCGTGCAACCTGATACAAGATGAGCAATTGTTTCTGGATATTTATCACAGAATCTGCATTTTGGGCTAACACATTATTATTATTATTATTATTATTATTATTATTTGGGCTGCACAACGGAAAAATTAAATAAAATATTTAATGGCCAGAGAGAAATTAAATAAAATATTTAATGGCCAGAGAAAAATTAAACAAAATATTTAATGGCCCGAGAAAATTTAAAAAATATTTAATGGCCAGAGAAAAATTAAATAAAATATTTAATTGCTAGAGAAAAAAAAAATAAATAAAATATTTAATAACCAGAGAAAAATTAAATAAAATATTTAATGGCCAGAGAAAAATTAAATAAAATATTTAATGGCCAGAGAAAAAAAATTAAATAAAATATTTAATGGCCAGAGAAAAATTAAATAAAATATTTAATGGCCAGAGAAAAAAATTAAATAAAATATTTAATGGCCAGAGAAAAATTAAATAAAATATTTAATGGCCAGAGATGTGTTGTCAGGCACATTAATGTAACATCAACGGATTTGTGGTGCATTTCATTACAAACGGCTGTAGTTTCGATGAACATCTTAAGTTGCACATTCTGAAAAAATATCTAGAATCTACTGACCTTTTGAACCTAAAAATTCATGAGGATAGTTACGTATGCAACCTACTAACATCCCGTCCCGGGATAATGAACAGAATGACAGGAGATTTCCATAAGATTCATACAAAGTTGTTTGATTGATTCCTCTTAGTAACTAATCAACAAACAGAAATGTCCGAACCCGATCACTATCATATTACGCTAGTTTCAGTTGGCATGCCATTCGCATTGGCTGCGTTTATTTCGGAAGCGATGCACAACCATTACAACCGTTTTCCTCAAGACAAGCGACCTTTGTAAAGGGTGTTTCATTAAGACTGATCAAAGTCGGCAGTAAATAAATCAGTGTTAATGGTGAAAATTCATTTATTTTTTTTATTGGATCATGTTATTTAAGTCATGGCAATTATGCGTGAAAAATAATATCGCCGAAATGTCCGTCGGCAACACACCTCCACTCGATGGTCAAACTTTTTGATGACCTCTCTGCATAGTTGCTCCTCGATCTCACCAATATGTCTTATTATCTCATCCTTCAGCTGTTGAGTTGTTGTTGGCTTTTTGTCATAGACCTTACTTTTGAGATGACCCCAATGGAAGAAATCTAAAGGCGTCAAGTCGCACGGTCGTTGTGCCCAATTGACTTCGCTGTTTCGAGAAATGATGCGACCTGGGAGCATCTCATTCAAATTCTGTTTGAACGTCCATTTTTCGTAATAGGCTTCGATATCTTTTACACGTTGTTTGTTTGTTAATCTTTCCATAGTTAAAATTGTCAAATACTTAAGTTGTTAAATCTGAAAGAAAAAGAAAAAAATCATCAGACGCTTAAACTTAATTCACATTTAAAATCGAACCAAGTTATTGGAACACTCTTTACAAAGACTTAGACATTTTTGTAATTTTTTATATTTGTTTTAAAACATAACTTGAAGAAGGTAGATATACCGGTCGAAATATTGTTGAACATCGCCAAACATTGTAACTTTTCTTTTCTTTTTCTTTTCTTAAATTACGCTCTTCACTAACAGTTGAAAAGGTATTGGAAGAGTTACATCAATCCTTTTGTTTCTTCTTCTTCTACTTCTTCTTATTATTATTTCTAAAGATCTTGGCTATCATCGGCAATTTAACTAATAAGTCACGTGGGACAGAAGCGGGAAAGTATGAGTCAATGTTGCATTTTGTATACAAGAAAACAAATAAACGTAGGGAATCTAGACAGCGATCAATCCCAAAAGAGGAGACACAACGCTAATCGAAAAAGGCGGCTTCTTTGCTTTTGGCCTCAACCATACTTATCACGAGGATAATTAATGGGCAGGCGTTGTAGTAAGTTCAGATTATCCCTGCTTCATTTTCACCCAGGGGGACTTCAAACTACGTTCAGATTATCTTTAGGGATAGGAGAAAATCAATTTCAAATTACCGCTGGGTGTAGCTAAAAGGTAATTTCAGCCTTGTTCCAACGCTGTCAGATTACCTTTCCAAAATCATTTATTTATCTTTACGTAGACTTGGATTTTTCTCCATTCATGTTGAATCTTTAAAGCAGAAAGAAAACGTCGAAGTTTCCGGGACCAAATAATGAGAAAAGAAGGCTTTTAGAATTCGCCACTCACACGACATATTGAAACTAAGAGTGGGACAGTCAGTAAACTATTTAAGCAGCTTATTTAAATGAAGGCAGAACAGGAAGTAGGATGGATTGTGAAAAAAGAAAAGATCTACAAATGATAGGAACTTGTGGAGAGCCTTGATCTCCCACGCCCTGAAAGAACACGGCACTTTAGAGCAGATTAATTTTAGATTTCTAAAAATCTGGCATTAATTATAGATTTGTAATTAAAGCCTACTCTCTCTCTCTTTCTCTTGTTCTTGAAACGGCATTCACCTGGGGTGGGTTGAGTCGGCTCCAATATTGGAGTTTCATGGGAATTTGGAATTCACAAGCGGTCCCCAAACCCGCAGGTATAGCACATGAGATTTGATTATAGTGGTGAAGGTTTCGTGCAAGACCATCCACACTTTTTGAAGGGCCGAATACAGAGACCAGGTGCACTAAGTGCCACAAGGTCCCCAAACGACCCTCCACAGGGTTTGAATTCAGACTTGTCCTTCTCCTAGACCAGTTGTCATCCAAGACTATAGAACCCAGTCTGTCCTGCTATTTACCCATAGCTGGAGGGAGAAGAAGAGGATTCATACCTTTCCCAAGGCTGTTAGAACGTAAGTGAATGTAATGGATTCGACTGGAATTCGAACTCGGCTCTCCGATTCCTCAATCCAAGCCGCTATACATTACTCCTACTGATATCGGCCTCCCAAAAAATGGGTCGAATAACCCAACAAGCGTTGACATGTAAAATCTACCATACATTGCTTTGATTTCATACATGCGTTTTGATGGTTCAAGATGGTCGATATATTTCCAAAATGTTTTTGTACTGTGACTGTCCGTATTTTTGAATTGATAACATATTTTTAAAGCTCAATTTTTATTTTAGTTAAGCAAATGTCAGTAAAGTTCACGACCGAAGAATTAACTTGGTTGTTTTTTTATTGTTCGGTAAATTGATGGTCTTACAAGTTTCATAGATTTTCTTCAGTCAACACTAGTGACTTATAAGCAACAGGTATTTCAGAGTTTAAACAAATCAGTGAATGAAAAGTGAAGGAGTAATGCGTAACTGTATCGTCATTTAGAAATTTAACTCTATTAACATTTGAAATTTTTTCAATTCAGGTTTTATCTCTCTCTCTCTCTCCCTCACTCTCTTTATGTATATATATATATATATGTGTGTGTGTGTGTGTGTGTGTGTGTGTGTGTAATGTAGATATATGTATGTATCTAATATATATATATATATATATATATATATATATATATATATATATATATATATATATATATATAATTATAAAAAGAGTCCACGTGTGCTTCATATGGTTTATAAAGTACAGTAGATAAGTTGGTCAATAAAACAAAAAAAAAAAAACGTTCGAACTTGGAACTTCAATCTCTGTGCTTCATTTTTGTCACATGGTTAATATTAATAAATGTTTTTCGTACTGATTTTATCGGTACCCTTTCGTTTGAGTTTGTTCTATTGACCAACTTATCTACTCTTTTATATATATATATATATATATATATATATATATATATATATATATATATATATATATATATATAAAGTATAAACATTTTGTAAAACATACATGCAACAAACTATTTCTTATTTAACAGTTTAAATATTTCATCCTTGAAAATGGCTAAATGTATAACCGAAAGCGCTCGGATAAAAAGAATTTTCGGACAGTTTTTATATAAATTATCGAAGCGCTATTTAAGTTTCACTCTGCCGAGATGTTCAGGCAACCAGAATCTCTCCTCTCTTTCTCTCTTTCTCTCTTTCTATATTCAACTGAAGGTCTATCGAAAAACGAACGCACTTTTATTCACATCACAACAATAAAATAAAAGCAAGAACAAATATAGGCTTTAATTTCAGGGCTCTTAGAATATGTAGCCCCGAATTCTTGCCTGAGGAGGAAAATTACACCGAAAACATCTTCAAACTTCGCCAATATCCATGAAAGCCCAAGAATTAACAATAACAGTTTATGTCTAGACAACAGGAAGTCAAAATGGCTACAAATGGAAGAAAAGAGGAAAAAGAGAAAGAGAGAGAAAAAGTTAAGGAATGAGTGTAAAGTGAAAAAACAAAACAACAAAGAGAAAGAGAGAGAAAAAGTTAAGGAATGAGTGTAAAGTGAAAAAACAAAACAAAAAAACAAACGACTCAAAGGACAAATAACCAAAACTTTTTTTCACGTAATTACAACAATGAAATGGGCATATAAAAAAGTAAAAATCGAAATGTATAAGCAGTGCTGATACCACTGATGAGTGGACGGAGAAATTCCCAGAGGGTCCGTCTACGAAACTCTGGAGTTGGGATGCTGAAGTCGGATTATAATTATAAATAAATAAATAAATATTTCAGAAAATCAGTCAGCTAATTGACAAACCTTTTACTTGTATTAATTATGTAAACACACTCACACACGCACAAACACACACACACACACATATATATATTATTAATAGAAATCTTATAAGTATAAGAAATTATACTCGCTCGGAAAACCTTCGGTGTTTTGATTTGCAAATAATCAAACCAATACCAAAAGGGAAAAAGTATAAAAAAAGAAAGAATCAAGAACATGTACGTTAGTCGAAAATGATCGTCCAGCATACGAGTTCAAGACCCAAAGAAAAAAAACCCCGATGCGAGTATGCAAACTAACTAACTAACTAACTAACTAACTATATATATATATATATATATATATATATATATATATATATATATATATATATATATATATATATATGTTTTTAATTTTATCTACAGGCCCCTGTAAAAAAATATTCATTTTTTTTGTTAACTTTATGTCTGATTAATCCTCTCTTCAATGTCATATTTGAATACAATCACGACACATTTCTCGCTGACATATTTTCAGCAATTGTCAATGATAGCCTGTCTATGTTTCGGTTTATCGTGATATGAAAAAATAACTCACCCACCTTCACTCTCTGAACTTTTCTATTTAATTGGTTAATGAAGACACACCCACAAGTCTATTTTTAAATCTGACCTTATGTCACCACAACTTTAACTTTCGGAAAACAGGTAATACTTTGTTTTTAAATTTCATTAAAATCATTCGATCACCATTTACTTACTATCGCATGAAGAAGTAAAATCAAGGTATTGAAACATGAAAGAGTTTGTGTAGCGATTTCAAAATGTTTTTATTATAATCTCTTAAATTATATATATATATATATATATAAAAGTGAACATTGAAGTCAACACTCAGAGGCGACAGGCTGTTTCATGCTAGACGCAATCGTCAGGTTATTGGGCACTTTATCCCATAAATATAGCACACCTTAAAACTATATTTCTTCATTTATATATATATATATATATATATATATATATATATATATATATATATATATATGTATGTGTGTGTGTAAATATATAGAAAAATAGGAAAGAACATGTTAGGTTAATAATCCGAAGTTCTTTAGTATTTTTGTTTTTATTCAAAAAAAAAAATAAACAGTGTTCAATGCATAAGTAGAGCCAAAATTATAATTATTTTTTAAGAATATGATTCCATCGCTACATAAGAGTTCTTATGAGAACTATGTAGCGATGGAATCATATTTTTCAAACAAATAATGATATATATATATATATATATATATATATATATATATATATATATATATATATATATATATCCGGAGTTATATTTTCCGATTTCTTTTTGAATTTGTATGTCTGATGAATTGGATCGTGATTACGATTCCAATGTAATAAATTATCACCATGGGATATTAGTGTTTGAGACTTTTATATTATATTCTTACTCTGTTCTAGACATCGACTTGTACCTGGATTCTATCCTCTTTGGAAATTATATATATATATATATATATATATTACGAAATGGACAGAGTCCGACAATTTATTTATTAAAGACATTTTTTATGTTTAACGTTCTTTTTATAGATACAAGTATTTAAGTAAATGCTCTGTTTATAATAAACAGTATTAAATAACACTTACCGGCCTGAAAGTCCGAGAAATTTTCATAGAAATCCTGTCCAAGGACGAATATTTTTCTATGAAAATTTCTCGGACATTCAGGCCGGTAAGTGTTATTTAATACTGTTTATTATAAACAGAGCATTTACTTAAATACTTGTATCTATAAAAAGAACGTTAAACATAAAAAATGTCTTTAATAAATATATATATATATATATATATATATATATATATATATATATATATATATATATTGACCACTAATATTATATATATATATATATATATATATATATATATATATATATTGAACCTACTTATCAAGAGGTAATTTACTCCATCAAGCAAATAATCATCTGGAAAATCACCTAGTCCTAAGGATCCTATTCCATCCGAAGTGTATAAGCATGGTGGCCAAAAGTTGGTAAAAAAGTTACATCTCTTTGTGGAGATATGGAAGGCAGGCTGTGTCCCACAGGATTATAAAGACGCCTCTATCAAACACCTTTACAAAAACAAGTGCTCCAGGTGTGTCTCTGATAATCATCGCGGGATATCACTACTTTCAGTTGCAGGCAAAATCCTAGCGAGACTGATTCTAAACAGAATCATTATACACCTTGTTGATAACATCTATCCTGAATCGCAGTGTGGTTTTCGGTCGGGTCGGGGCACCATTGACATGATATTTTCTCTTTGTCAAGTTGCAGAGAAGGTTCACGAGAAAAACCAGGAGTTATACATGGTGTTTGTGGACTTGACGAAGGCCTTTGACACTGTGAATCGAGAAGCTCTTTGGCAAGTCTTGAGGAAACTCGGCATCCCGGAAAACATGCTAAAGGTCATCATCTCCTTTCATGAAGGAATGAAAGCTAACATCGTGTCTGATGGTATGATGTCGGAATCCTTTAATGTCACAAATGGCACCAAGCAAGGTTGTGTCATGGCCCCTGTCCTTTTTGCCCTTTTCTTCTCGGTGATGCTGAAATATGCATTTGCAGACGCAGAGAGTAGCGTCAAGTTTCAGTTTCGAACAATTGGTGATCTCTTCAATCATCAGCGCTTCAAAGCCAAGACCCACCTTCGTACGCATATTATTCGTGATTTGTTGTTTGCTGATGATGCGGCTCTTGTAGCGACATCCTTTGAGGAGGCCCAACATCTAATAAATCGTTTCTCTGCTGTATGTAAAGCATTTGGTCTTACACTTAGCATAAAGAAAACTGAAGTTGTGCACCAACCTTGTCCTACTCCGAAGCAATTGCGTGGTGAGAAACAAAAACCATCAGCCTACAAATTTCCAGAGAGACCATTGAGAGTAGAAGACAAACCCCTGAACTATGTAAAGTCTTTCACCTATCTTGGTAGCAAAGTCAATTACAGTGGAACTTTAGATGATGAAATCCTGCATCGGATTGCTAAGGCTACCAGTGCTTTCGGCAAGCTTCACCAACGCTTGTGGAATGGGCGGGGTATTTGACTGGATACGAAAATTCGAGTTTACAGAGTTGTTGTACTTGCCATCCTTTTGTATGGCTCAGAGTCATGAACTCCATACAGGTACCATACACGCCAGCTAGATGTTTTCCTTAAAAGCTGTCTGCGTGCAATCTGTGGAGTTAAGCTTCAAGATAGATCATCTAACGTAGACCTGTTTAATAGGTGTAATTTTGGAGGAATCGAGATTTTTATCATACAGTCTCAGTTACGGTGGACTGGTCATGTCTTGAGAATATCTGATGACAGGATACACAAGATCCTAATGTACAGCCAGTTAGATCAAGGCTACAGGAATGTAGGGCGCCCATGGCTAAGATACAAAGACAAGCTGAAAAGCAACTTGTCACCAGTTAATATACCACATAACACCCTTGAGCGCTCAGCTTTGGAGCGGGTAGAATGGTGATCAACGTGTTTTAGTGGACTCAGCAATTTTCAATCTGCTTGTCTGAATAATCTTCAAGAACGAGAGCAAGATCTAAAAGGTCACCCAATCTAACAGTGATCTCACTTCACAATCCTCACACTTGCTCCATATGTGGACTCCTTTGTAAATCACTAGCGGGTCTTAAATGCCACTTAAGATTAGCGCATAAACTTTCATAATTGAATCAATAAACTGGCAGATCCTCATACGTCGAAACCGACGGGAGAGTCCATTATATATATATATATATATATGTATGTATGTATGTATGTATATATGTATGTATAAAGTACATCATACACTCGTGTATACGGATGGAAATCGTCAGAATGAGGATTGTCCAAAAATATTAGTAGGTAAATTGAAAGGGTAACAAGCTCGAAGTCTTTACAGTGGTGAGGATTGAACTCACATCCCTAGCGAACGGTGCCCTTAAGACGTAGAAAGTATCGACCGCGTATGTATGAAGCTCTCACTCGCTTGGTACAAATCTAGGCGCATTAAAAATTAATAGCAAGCGTAGAAGTTTATCACTTGTTTTTTTGTTTAGGATTGGGTTTCCAACTCCTTCTAAAAGCTTTTCATTCTATTTCCCTCCCAGTAGCCCCTTGCATCTTAGGGGGGCATTATCGCCTTACTCAGGATGAACTGATTGAAACAAAAAGGATCCACTTGTATTATTTACATTATTCGTACTGTTATCTTCATCTTCATTGCCATATTCATCAGGATAGATTGTTCTAGTTCCACGTGACATGCCTCTTCCGGATGTCTCAGTTATTTCCCTTTAACTCAGCAAGTTTTGATTCACCTGGTATTGAACTCACAACGTTTTTGGGGTCTAGTCACTGGATCTAACCAACGTGGAATGTGTAGATGATACAAGTAATCACAATACCTCATCTCAAAACAGAAAATGGCGATTGGCATTACATTTACATTTTTAAAGATTACAAGTGGCAGGAAAGCAAGAAATCGGAAGAGGTTTCACGGGTGAGAAGTGCGAGAAAATAAACTATTAGAATAGAACATACGGTTGCAGCTAGTTACTTCAACAGTAATACCGGTATACCTATCACCAACCTTGACAGACTCGTGTCATATTTATATATGCAAAAACGAGATGCTAATGGCCGTACCCTGATTTAAAAGTATATTGCCGCCATTTGTGACGTGGTTACCTCAGTATAATTATATGATAAAATCAGCAATCATGAACCTCAGTATTATTACACAGTTTAAACCGTTATTGCTACCGGTGCGCACAGTGATCTTGTAGTCATGTGATCCGCTTTAGTTGTCAATGGCAACATTTCTATGATTCTCTTCAAGCATATGATCCAATCAGAGGAAGGCCACGCATTCATTTGGGAACGCCATTACGTGCGCTTACTGAACTGAAGTCGCTAACATGGCGAATGTGGAAGCGACAAACACTGGCAACAAAGATAATAGAAATGGCCGGTTGATATAACAAAAGGCATTTCCTCTGGCCAGAGAGTAATAGATAAGAATATTCGAAGGCTTCATTTTGGCAATGGATCAATGTTATTTCGCTCAGTCCATAGTAAGCGCCTTTATCAAAGACACACACACACACACACACACACACACACACACACACACACACACACACACATATATATATATATATATATATATATATATGTATATATATAAAGGGCTACCCAAAAGGTGCTAACCCAAGGTTTTGGCAACTTAAACAACTAAGAGGTTTCCTCAAATACAGAAAAAGTGATAGAAAAGTATGGAGTTTACTTTTTGCATGATTGATTACCAATGATAGCTCAAGCGAGACATGGGAAACGATGAAGTACTTCACAAAGTAATCGATTTCTTAAACATACATTTCGTATGCAGCTGATATATATATATATATATATATATATATATATATATATATATATATATATATATATATATATAAAGAAATATACTCTTAAGGTGTGGTATATTTATTGGATAAAGTGCTCAATATCAAAGATAAAGCGTGTGTAAATATAAAAGTGAACATTGAAGTTAACACTCAGAGGCGACAGTCTGTTTCATGCTAGATGCAATCGTCAGGCCACCAGACGATTGCGTCTAACATGAAACAGACTGAAGTGTTGACTTCAATGTTCACTTATATATATATATATATATATATATATATATATGTGTGTGTGTGTGTGTGTGTGTGTGTGTGTATATAATTTAAGATTAAAAAAACAGCAGATATTTTTTATATATATAGGGCTCAATATTAAAAATATTAAAATAATAACAATAGAGCGTTAAAGTACAACCCCTGAAGACTGGAAATTTTACCCAGAAACGTTGATGTCGGGATAAAATTGCTATTTAAAAGTAATCTTTTCATATAATATTATATATATATATATATATATATATATATATATATATATATATATATATATATATATATTCAAAAGTTAAATCGAGATGGTGAGACGTGTGGCTGTGCCATAATCTGTTTCGCATCTGACTGGAGTTGTAGAATTCTTACTGGTTGTTTATGATCACGTGATCAGACACAGCAGGCTTTGTGCCAAAAACTGATGATCATAAGATTTTGTTAACAAAAGCTGTCTGTGTCATAGTTCAGTGAATGTAGCAAATGACAGTAAAGTTTGCAAGGTGTTAAGTAGTTCATGGCAACAAAAAGTTAAGTGTCAGGGATTTAGTTTCAGTGGACCTTAGTAACAATCCCAAAAAGTTCAATTTACAAGGATTAAATGTGTGTGAGGGTATGTTCTTCAAAATATCACATTTTTGGCAAAAAGCAATATTTGTTAAGAAATGCTCAAATTAATGAAAAAGCTCTCAATACAATTTTCAAAAAATTAAAATATAGAGCAATTATATATAAAATTTGTAGAAAACCAATCTTCTTGTTACCATAATTTCACCATATTTGGTATCGTCAGTATACGAGAAAGTACCTCCGAGCAAACTTTGAGCCCGGCCACTTACTCTTTATTTTTTCCTCCACCCCTTCAGTAGCAACAAGGGTACGATGGGTAAATTATTAAAAGTTTCTTTTGAGAATTAATATTAAGGAGCCACTGAGGGTAACAGAATTTGCAGTATATATATATATGTATTTTAAGACATTTTTTATGTTTATACATTCTTTTTATAGATACAAATATTTAAGTAAATGCTCTGTTTATAATAAACATTATCAAACAACATTTACCGGCCTGAATGCCCGAGAAATTTTCACAGAAAATATTCGTCCTCCGACAGGATTCGAACCTATATCCTATACGGAACTGTCATTGACGTGCATTTAACCGATTTGGCCACAGAGGAGCGTTCGGTTAGCAAGGTCGAATTTACTGTATTTGAACTTCAATCTTCCATGAATCTCACACGTACATTCATATCTGCTCATGGCGTATCAAATGTAAACAAATGACGACACACATTATGTTTATATACTCTTTTTTATTTACATTATTCGGACTATTGTCCTCATCTTTGTCGCCATATTTATCACAACGTTTCGATGAGGACAATAGTCGGAATAATGTAAATAATGTACATAATACCTCATCTCAGAAATATAGACAGATACTGAAAGGCCGAAACGTTGTAATAAATATGGCGACAAAGATGAGGACAATAATCCGAATAATTTAAATAATGTACATAATACCTCATCTCAGAAATATAGACAGACATTCTTTTTTATAGATACGAATATTTGTTTATTCGTATCTATAATATCTATTTATATTTGTTTATACATTCTTTTTTATAGATACGAATATTTAAGTAAATATTCTGTTTATAATAAACAGTATTAAAAAACATTTAAAAGCACGTCAGGCTATGTGACGGTTCCGTATAGGATACAGGTTCGATTCCTGTCATAGGACGCTTATTTTCTTTGACAATTTCTCGGACATTCAGGCCGGTAAATGTTGGTAATACTGTTTGTTACAAACAGAGCATCTACTTAAATATAATACAATAAAAATGTCTTAAAATAACAGTCGGACTTTGTCCATTTCATTATATTTATATATTTATATATATATATATATATATATATATATATATATATATATATATATATATATATAAAATAAGTAAAGACAATCCTTAAAAATCGATTTCGATTATAATTTATTTCATGAATATATTTAAATATTCATCCCTTCGATCTGAAGAGATGAATATTTAAAGTCGGATATATTTGGACAAGTCCTTACATTTACTAACCACTGATCTCCGTTCAGCTGTTCGATTCATTTGTGTCCTAGGTGTGACGATAAACAACGTCTGGCAGCAAGGCTTCTGATCGGGAGGTTTTAATGAGCATGAAACCACCTCTTAATTGCTGCTGTTCTCAGGCCCAATATGATACGGGGTGTTAGCTCCTGTTAGGGTCCCAACTATAGGCAAATAATTACCCCCTACCAAACTGGTGTCAAAACACTATAAAGTATAAAAATACATTTTTATAGTAAATTTTCACAGTAAAAAAAATTAAAATTACTAGCAATACATTTTTGTAAAAAACAAAACAAAAAAGAAATACAAGCAATACATTTTTGAAAAAGAAATTTACTAATGCTCCCAAGAAAATTAAATTTCGGCATTAAATGACCCATGAGGGGTTGATATGTCGCTAAACAAACGAACTCAAAATCCTCATTCTTAGGCAGTGTCATATTGTCATCAAGCGGTCACCCATCTAGGTACTGACCAGACTAGACATTGCTTAACATTTTTGTAAAAGAAATTACATGCTCCCAAGAAAATTAAATTTCGGCATTAAATGACCCATGAGGAGTTGATATGCCGCTAAACAAACAAAGAAACTTCGATTTATTCAAACCTGTATTAATATATATATGAATGTCTTGTGGAGGTCTTAACTAAACGGATTTAAGGAAACAACAACGGTGTGATCAAAGAGCGCTTCGGTCGAACCTTTGGAATTAAAACAAGGATAATGATGCTTGTTAATGAAATTTACCTTTCCTTTAGCATATATGGCAAGAGGTTTTATTGATTTGATAATAAATCCAAACGAGACATGCTTACCTTTAAAAATAGAATTAAACAAAATCCTGAAACCTGGGTCAAGGTAAAATCTTTACCCTATCGTATATTGTATATTTTTTTAATAGTCTTCATATATATATATATATATATATATATATATATATAGTTCCTTTCAAGGAACTGTATATATATATATATATATATATATATATATATATATATATATATATATATATATAGTTCCTTTCGCAAAGTAATTTCTTTGGAGCCGTTTTGATTCTCTCCATACAAGATCGCAAGAAAAAAAAATGAACAGAAAATGCTAAAAAAAAGCGAAAAAAAAAAAAAAAACAAAGAAAAATCATTTTTAATGTCCCTGACATTTTTTGAAATCAATAAGCTATTTTTCCTTGCGAGAGATTCAATGCGAATTCGCTTTTTCAAGTTAAACGACTATTAACTGCGCAAAACAAAAAAGAAACAAAGATCTAGCGAAATTACAAAATGTTTTGTGAAGGCGGATTTTCTAAATAAAACGTAATAAAGTCAAAACCAATTCGTCTTTGACAATAAATGTCGTGAGTCGCCGTAAAAGTGACTGGAAATTAGGCACATACACATTCGGTTCTGCTAAATTCGATTTTTATTTTATTTCTTTCTATTGCTTTGAATACAATCGATTGCGATACGATCTTCTAAAATGGAATTCATAAGCATGCGCACGCGCAGTTGGCGTCGTTTCCTTCTGCGCACGGAAACTGCAAACAATTACACCCATATCTACACATACACCTACACTAAAACAGATAATCTACGCACCCGTATCTAAAAGCATATATTTAATTGTCGGGTTAATAGCGTTGAAGCTATGCTGTGGAAAACTCGACTGCATTGGGCAGGCGCTGATGGAAGGCGTCGTTTTCTCTACGGGGAATGTTATCTGTCCGACAGAGAAATGAGGTAATATAAAGATTTCTTTAAAGAACTTTTAATACTGAGTAAACCACAGACGAATACCATAAAAGCAACGAGTAGGTTTTACAGAAAATGAGATCGAAAAAAGATACCCCGGCTTAGGACCAGGAAGGGTTGAAATTTCCGAGAGAGTACAGGTAAGCATCGAAGTTTTAAGGAAAACGGAATGAAAAATACACTTTTACTTAAGATTAGAGAGTTGAAATTTTTTGTAAATAATCATAATGAGGAAAGGGGGCGTGGAGAATTTGGTCCTCACAGTACATATCGAAGTAGAGAAGAGTAGATGGAAACGGTAATGAGCTTGTGCAAATGGATAGCAGAACATGAACAGTGATGGAGAGTAAGGGGACAAACATTGCTTAGTTCTTCAAAGGATAGCAAATTGTGGAGAGCCATGATCAATCACGTCCGGAAGAAACACGTCATATAAAAGAAGTATCTCCAGCCTTCCCAGTGGCAACAGAGAAGATCGACAAGGTATGATAGCGACACAGTAATTATCAATCAACCTTCGTCTCTGAATAATGTCGCGGAAAAAAAGTAGAAGAGAAACAGCTTCTTAAAACCGGAGCTTCCATCGGTCTGCCAGACTCTCTCCTGCAGCCACTGTGAAAAAGTAGGCCTCTCTAACATAGGCTTCACTAACCACCTGATAGTCCGCAACAGACGGGAAAGACACTTATATATTATTTATATTCCGACGAAAGTCGTTATTTTTGCTGTTATCACATTGTTTTAACTGTTCTGAAGTCCCTGCTTCTTCCATCCGTGTCACCTTCAGGGAATTTCGAACTGAACACTTTATTTAATCAACGGTGGTAGATTGTTCTCTTTTCGCTGTTCATGTCTAGGAATATCTCGTCTTATACGCTTTAGTACTGTTCAAATATTTCTCGCCTTGCTTCCACTGAGTTGATAATTAGAAGAACAAAGATGAGGAAAATTACAATTATCGTAGAAAGTGAAACAGAAATGAAAAACCCTCCCAGTCATCATTCTGGAAACCATGCCATGGCTATATATTTTAGATATGGCCAAATACACATATCATCATCATTATCATCATCAGCATCATCAGTCACTTCATCGGGTGTGGTCTTAGGGTCGCTGAGTGGTTGATTTATATAATACATAAATTATTCCCAAACTAAAATAATATAAATATGAATTACATTATAAAAAAAAAAAAAAATCAACATCAACAACATTTACTCCCTGTTGTCTATTAGACATTAAATTATATCACTTAGCGTCCTCCATAATTTGTTTTTACGTTTCAGTTAACCTGATGAATATTCATGAGCGTCTTTCAAATTTAAAAATTTTGAAAAACAAGCGGTATTTTTACTTTTGTCTATAAATACTTGTTGCAAAATAAAATCCTTACATTTGCCTTGATAAAGTCCATCAGAGGACCAAAACGCGTCGGTTAAGATTATTTGCCGTTTTGTCTTTATTCCTATTCTCTTTTTACGTATACATATTTTTAGTTACACACAGACACAGACACGCGCGCACGCACTATGAAAGTGAAAAAAAAAATCAACACTGCACCAATGAAAAGAGCATATATAAAACATAACATTTACTTGTATTAATTCTCTCTCTCTCTCTCTTTCTGGATAGAGACTTGGATTGAGGAATCGGAGAGCCGAGTTCGAATTCCAGTCGAATCCATTACATTTACTTACATGCTAATACCCATGGGAAAGGCGGGAATCCTCTTCTTCTCCCTCCAGCTATGGCTAAATAGCAGAACAGACTGGGTTTCTATAGCGTTGGGTTGAAACTGGTCTAGGAGAAGGACAACTCTGAATTCAAAACCTGTTTGGGGACCTTTTGGCACGTAGGTCTCTATATTCGACCCTTCAAAAGTGTGGATGGTTCTGCCCAAAACCTTCACCGCTATAATCAAATCTTCTTGACCCTTATACGTCGAATGCCAGAATTAATTGAAAAATACATCCCTACCCCTACCAAAACGTAACTAATAACTGATACAACAAAATACTGCGATAATGAACATGCAAACACCCCTTGTCTGGATGAATAGATTTCTCTGTATCCTTGGAAATGTGAATTGTGATTTTTTGCTGTGCCTTTAAAACCCAGTAATAAGTAATTTACTTCAAAATTTGCTTGAGGATGAAATGGAACTAATGTATTTAATTCAATTACAAAATTAAATTCGAAGGTTTTAGCTTCCATTTTTGAAACATGGTTAGAACTGTGTAGCGAGAAAACATTTTAAATCAATTAATTTATAATATTAATGCTCTGTAAATTTACATTGAGGACTATTTTGTAAAAATAAAAATATCTATAAGAACACCGGATTATATATCTTACTGTTCTTTCTTTTTATTCACACACACACACACACACACACACACACACACACACACACACACACACACATATATATATATATATATATATGTAACAATCTTCCCCGAAGAAAATATCAACCAGAAAAAAAGATGTGTAGGTAAATCCGCGGGTGATTGGATGCAGCGTCTATACAACCATAGACGTTCTTTTAAATATCGATACATCAAAAATCAAACTTCCATATCCAAACAACTGGGATCTGGTGGATAAGGGACTAACCACGCATTACGAATGGAGATTCTTATCAAGAGCTAGAACCCCTAATAACTTCCGCGATTGATGTGATCTATGCATTGCGGAAAAAAATTTTATTATTAAAGATAAAAATCCAGATGAGTTGCCGTATCTTCATAGTGAGATCATTTCCAAATGTAGACTTAAAAAATGATTTAAAGCATAAACACAGTTTTATAACGTGTTCTTACTTTTTTCAGTTCCATCTTGGATCACTAACATCGGACAGGACATTTAAATGGAATGACTCTTATGATTATATATATCATTGTCTGTGTTTATGTGGTGCTCTCTATAATTTTTTGATCATTTAATTTGTGTTAGCAAACTTTATTCATGTGTTGGTATACGTGCATGTGGGTATGTAGGTAAAAAGTTTTCCTAAATAACTGATATACAAAATATGATAGTTTTCTGATATTTTTATATACCTACGTATATATGTAGACTTCAGAGATTAATACGCGTTAATCACTCCGTGGGTTTTTAATATTATTAACGTTTTCTTCCACAATAGTTTTTTATTAAGTACAAATTAGTTTAATTCTACGCATCTATTTTTATATGCTAAATGTATGGATGGATGGATGTGTGTTTTTTACCTTGTACCTTTTAATTTATCTGTATATATAGATATGTATGTATGTGTATGTGTATCTTATATATATATATATATATATATATATATATATATATATATATATATATACGTATGTATGTGTATATGTATAGATAGATAGATATGTATTGTATATTTGTTTAGATGAGTGTGTGTATGATTTAGATAGTATATTTGTTTAGATCAGTGTGTGTATGTATATGTATGGATGTGTGTAAGGTTTTATGTATATATGTTTATGTACACATATGTGTATGTCTATGTGTATATGTGTGTATGCGTATATGTATGCATGAGTGTATGTCTAAGGATATATATATATATATATATATATATATATATATATGTGTGTGTGTGTGTGTGCACACGTATATGTATGTATGCGCTAGTAGATATAGATATGCTGTTGTGTATGTGTGTATCTACGTATGTGTTTTGGGGCATATAAATAGTAGGTCCTTACTAGATTAAATACTAGTTAAATACTAGTTAGATTTTATATGTTTATGTTGAATTTGTAACCTGCGGGTGATATTATTTGTTTTGTCAAATTTTAATGATTACACATCGGTTCTCTTATAAATGCCCTTCGTTTTTAGTTTGGACCCCCCCCCCATCTTCCCTCCTCTCTCTCATCTTCTGGATTTTAAGTTTAGATCATATCTTTTTTTATTGTGCGTAGTGTCAAAACAAATGTATACACACGTTTCCGGTGTCTGTTTTTTAAATTTAATTTAGGTCAGTGATTCGGTAGCGAATTCCACATCGAAAAATAATTCATATTTATCTGTATCTCACTCATTTAAACCGTTATTTAACTCCTCTCTTTAAGACTTCTCCCTGTTAAGTTTTAAATCCCCCACCTTCACCTTTAGGCCTTCCTGTTCTTCTGTTACCTCTCTCTAGAGCTTTCATACATTTCCCTCTCACACTTGTTTCCCACTCCCACACATACACTCTCACTAAAATTTTATTTTTTATACCCGGAGTTATATTTTCCGATTTCTTTTTGAATTTGTAGGTCTGATGAATTGGATCATCATTACGATTCCAATGTAATAAATTATAACCCTGGAATATTAGTGTTTGAGCCTTTTAATTATATATATATATATATATATATATATATATATATATATATATATATATATATGATGGCATAGTGAGCGAAAATTTGGGAGAATCTACTTTCATATGGTTAGTGAGGTACATACGGCAGAGAGATAATTTATACAAAATATGGAAGCATCGAAGAAGAACTCCTTGTAGGTTACCCTTTTCTTTCCCCTATTTTTTCCCGCTCGGTCATTTGAGGTGGAGGCTTAACAACTATTTTACGAAATATTTTTCCTTTAAGAATGTTTCATCAAAGCCTACAAACAACATTTGGTTTATCATTTTTTAGTAATTTTTTTTAATTTTATTTTTAGCATAGATGATGGACGTTTGATTCTGCAGGTTCAGTTTCTAAACAGAAATCGTTTTATCTCATATCCGTGATTTTTTGAAATTGCAATAAAACTAAGTATGATAATTTTGGGGCCAGGACTTGTATAGGTCACAAAATGTTGTTTTATTAGCCTAAGTATTTCTTGGCTTATTGCTCAAAACCAGATTCACTTATATCGATGGCATATTACAAATTCATATTCTCTTGGCTCAAAATCAAAAATCGACCGACGCATTAGTAGATTTGATTTTTCTTCGCTTGGAATTATTTGTGGCTCAAATGTCTACTTTTAATTTTCTCTCTGCTCTTTTCTTTTATCATCCCCGCAGGTGAGCTGCTTAGTGTATATTTTGTTTGTTGATCTTGTAACTGGAACGAACCGACGGATAAATTGTTGGCTTGTAAAATCACTCGCCCTTTTTGCCCTGAAGCACGAAACCACCGATTTACACCCGACCCCAGTGGTTACGTCTCCCCAGAGAATAACTCTCCCTCGAAAGGTGCTAGATGTCATTAACTACCTCATCTGAATATGGAACAACTTATTAAGAAATTGGACAAATTTCAAAAAAAAAAAAATATGTTTATATATTTATATATGCGAAGAAGAAGAAGAAGAAGAAGAAAACAAAAAGACGACGACGATAAAGATGGTAGATAGAATTGACGAAAAGAAAAGAGATATAAAAAGTAGTTAGCGTAAAGCATGGTAGCGAGAAAATATATATACATGCATATATATATATATATATATATATATATATATATATATATTATAAATTAATTGATTTAGAATGTTTTTTTCGCTACACATTTCTAACCATGTTTCAAATTTTTTTTTGAAACTTGGTTAGAACTGTGTAGCGAAAAAAACATATTTTAAATCAATTAATTTATAATATTAATGCTCTGTAAATTTACATTGAGGACTATTTTGTAAAAATAAAAATATCTATAAGAACACCGGATTATATATCTTACTGTCCTTTCTTTTTATTTACACACACACACAGACACACACACACACAGACACACACACACACATATATATATATATATATGACGTACTTTAGACTAATTCAGCCACAATTCTGCTTCTAGTATTCATTCTCTGGCTTCCGTCTTCAAAGTCCATTTAAAGACTATCAAGAGAATGGTGAATAAGATTAAAAATAGCGAGAACAGTAAATAGAAAAACTGGATCAGGAAGTAACAACAGAGGGATCATCATTTCAACTTAGAGATAAATACATTCTTATTGTTCAAAATAGAGCGCAGTAGTGTTAAAAAAAATTCGAAGAATTCCAGTGAGATATCTTTAATCATTCATTTTCATCATACAATTAAAATAAATAAACCCAAATTTTAATCTACACTTAAATTATATTAAAATTTCAAGAATGAATCAGAAATACAGACGCCATAAGACATACACCTGACGTCTGCACAACCAATGAAAATAAAAAACATAGAATTTAAAAATTGATACTTACATAAACACCAACGCAATTGCATGGTCAATATGCGTGTGTGTGTGTGCGTGTGTGCGCGCGCGCGCGGGCGGACGGGCGAGTTTGTGTGGTCATATGTAAGGAGTGCTAGAAATGGAAGAATTATTTCTGGAAAAACAATTTATATTTAGACAAATTACTCAGTCAACTTTTGTCGCCTAAGTGTTTAAATTTATTCTCTCTGCTTTCAGGCATCAACTTGTCTTCGGTGACTAATGACGAAGTAACTACGACGATGTCTAAATATTTAATATTTCCTGGGCGCTAATTGAATATGTATTATGGAAAAGCGGGTTGATTTTACCATTTTCACACACACATATATATATATATATATATATATATATATATATATATATATATATATATATATATATATATATATATATATATATATATATATATATATATATATATATATATATATATATATATATATTTTTGAGCTCTCTGGCGGGGAAGTGTGGGTTTGTAAACAGTGACTATTACGGCTATTATAGCAAGACTCTTCGGTAAAGCGAATCAAGTTGTGAGTTTATCTAAAAAATAAATACGCGCTCGTCCTTTCTGTGCGCCGACGGTAGAATCTCCGACTGACGCCAATTCAGTCGGGTTTCGATCCTAGCTAGAGGCAACCGGACGTTTAGCCACACTGATGAGCTGGGATACAACGAAACATACATACATTAAAGACATTTTTATGTTTAACGTTCTTTTTATAGATACAAGTATTTAAGTAAATGCTCTGTTTATAATAAACAGTATTAAATAACATTTACCGGCCTGATTGCCCGAGAAATTTTCATAGAAAATATTCGTCCTTTGACAGGATTCGAACCTGCATCCTATACGGAACCGTCATTTACGCTGACGTGCCTTAACCGACTCGCATATATATATATATATATATATATATATATATATATATATATATATATATATATATATATATATATATATATATATATATATATATATATATATATATATATATATATATATATATATATATATATATATATATATATATATATATATATATATATATATATATATATATATAGTTTTATGGTATGTTATATATGGGTGAACTTTAGACCGTGTTTACATATAAGAGTGAACACTGAGGTTAACATCAATTAGCAACAGTCTGTTTCATGCTTGAATGCAATTTTCAGGCCATCTAATATATATATATATATATGTGAGATAGATCGAAAGTAATATAAGTTCACAATACTTATCTGCGGTCGACTCGGAGTTTCATAGTTTCTTATTCGTCAGGATGAAAATGAGCATATTAATTAAAAATGCCTAAATTATTGACATTGTTCTGACTGTTGACCTTATCTTTATTGCCATATTCACGATGTTTTGGTCGTTCTACACTCCGGCCTTCTACAGGAGATTGGAATTTTGAACCGAAACCTCTATTATGAGCACCGGGGTAGATTGTTTTAGTTCTACATGCCATGCCTCTTCCGAATGTCTCAGTTATCTCCTTTTAACTCAAATTTCCAAGTTATTTTTTAGTTTTTTTTTTTTTTTTTTGTTCACTTACAACTCTTTGGATCAAGTCACGAGACATTCTATTTACCTGAAAATGGCCGGTGCGTACAACGGCCAAAACCTCGTGAATATGGCAAAGAAGATAAGAACAACAGTCCGAATAATGTATTAGGTTGGTTAAAAAATAATGACGTAATAATGTCGTTTTTTGACGTATCTTTTAACGTCAAAAAACGACATTATTACGCCATTATTTTTGCACCAACCTAATACATAATCAGACTGGTAAATGTTGTTAATACTGTTTATTATAAAACAGAACATTTACTTAAATATTTGTATGTATAAAAAAGAATGTATAAACATAAAAATGTCTTAAAATATTGTTTAATAAATAAACGGAGATTTACCGAAATACAAATATTAACTAAAAATAACATTTAAGTAATAAAAATCTGTTGGATTAAAAAATAAAAAAAAACTATTCACCTTTCTTCACATGTCGTATAACTAAAAAGTGCTGAATGAACTTAAGACAAAATCTCTAAATGATTACTTGTGTACACTACAGTTCAAAAGTTTGAAGCCACTCCTGGTAATTTTTAAAATTAGCCACAAAAGTAGTTGGTTTTTACTTTAAATAAGACAAAATTATTATACATGGTTAAAAAAGAGACACATGATTTTTTATGAGAAATTTTATTACGGCAAAAAGCATTTTTTGATTAAATTGTGCTCTCATCAAAATATCCTCCTTTAGCCTTGATTATTGCAGCAACAAGTTCTCATCATTTTACAGTTAAAATGGCTAGATGTAACCGTGAGTTCTATTCTAATGGTTTCTTCTATCGCACTTCTCACCGGTGGAACTATCTTCTGGGTTCTTGCTTTACAGTCAACTTCAATTTTAAAAAATTTAAATTGGAATAGACATATCTTCTCAATTTCGTATCCTAACGTAAATAAAACGATGTGTAAGGTCAAAGGACGTCAGATCTAATGACGGCTTGGGTTCAAATACTTCAGGGGAACGCATACTTTTCTTCAATAAGATTTCTCGAACATTCAGGCCGGTAGACAAAAATAAATAAACTGTTTAATAAATAAACGGAGCGTCTACTCAAATACGAGTATCTACTAAAATAATATTTAAAGTGATAATCAATCTGTCGCAATGATAAATAAAAATCCATTACCTTAGAATATATATATATATATATATATATATAGAGAGAGAGAGAGAGAGAGAGAGAGAGAGGAAAATAAATAAACTGTTTAATAAATAAACTGTTTAATAAATAAACTGTTTAATAAATAAACTGTTTGATAAATAAACTGTTTAATAAATAAACGGAGCGTTTACTCAAATACGAGTATCCACTAAAAATAATATTTATTCCCCTCTCTCTCTCTCTCTCTCTATATATATATATATATATATATATATATATATATATATATATATATATATATATATATATATATATATATATATGCGGTACGGGGGCGTAATGGATAGCGGCTTGGATTGAGGAATCGGAGAGACGAGGTCGAATTCTTGGGAAAGATGTGAATCCTCTTCTTTTCACTCCATCTATTGGTAAATAGCAGGACACATTGGGTTCTATAGCCTTTGATGGCAACTGGATAACTCTGAATTCAAAAATATATTGTCATCCACAGACAGACTGTTTCGCTGTATCTCAGCTCATCATTGTGGCTAGACGTTCGGTTGCCTCTAGCTGGTATTGCAACCTAGGATATATATAAAAATATGTTTTATTAGGATTTAAAACTAGGATATATATATATATATATATATATATATATATATATATATATATATATATATATATATATATATATATATATATATATATATATATATATATATATATCCTACCGTGATCCTAATAAAACATAAATTTCACCAATAAGGTCTGCCTAATCAAATTTTTATTATATTATTCTAATTTCCGAATTTGTTGTTGTACATCGGAATTGAAGTTATGAATAAATTGTCGAAAGTTCATGTAACGGTTTAAAGGTAATATTTATCCGTTGTTATTTTTGTATGCGTATTAGACGTTTTGTGTGCATATTAAATATTTGATACATACTTCAATAGACTTCTCGTCCGGAAAAAAGATATTTAATGCAAGTTGTTTATTTTGTTTAATAATAGCTGACAATAGCCTTTTCGAATGTTTAAGTGCTATCGATTGTCTCGGTCATTAACAAGAACAAAGTATTGTCAGTGTGGTAAACAATTTTCTTTATTAAACTGTATCCATGTGTTTTTAGAGCATTGTAACTAGAACTGGAATCTATCTTAGTCTGTTCATTATCTATCTATCTATCTATCTATCTATCTCACCCTGATGATCACATGTGGTGAAACCTAGGTAGGTAGTATCTGGCTCATAAGGATTTATTTAATTTACTTTTGCTCAACTTAGTGTATTGAGCACACTTCGTTTTAACTTATTACTCACTGGAGATTTTTTTCTTTGTACCACAGATTTAAGGTACTGGACGATTTTTTCGCCCTGTTCGGAGGTTTCTGGTGCTTTCTTTTTTTTCCAGGTTTTTTACATTATCTAGCCTCTTCATTCTCTATCTATCTATCTATCTATCTATCTATCTATCTATCTATCTCATTCAGTTACTATCTATTTATCTATCTCATTCAGTTACTATCTATCTATCTATCTATCTATCTATCTATCTATCTATATATCCCAGCCTCTTCATTATCTATCTATCTATCTATCTATCTATCTATCTATCTATCTATCTATCTATGCAAGTCTCTTATCTATCTATCTATCTATCTATCTATCTATCTATCTATCTATCTATCTATCTATCCCAGCCTCTTCATTATCTATCTATCTATCTATCTATCTATCTATCTATCTATCTATCTATCTATCTATGTCAGGATGTGCACACATGGCAAATACAGGAAGACGCGAAGATATTATAAACGCCCAACCCAAGAAGAAAAAGAGAGGGGGTCTTTAACAATCTCGCTAGAATATTCGGTGAAAAACCCCAAAGCCGTAAACCTACTCGTCGATATTAATTGAGCAATGTCGGAAGTAAATAGATAATAATATTACATATGTGAGATTTAATTTCGTTTTTCTCATCACACATCGATAGCAAAACAAGACGACTGGTTGCCATAATAAATCATCCTCGATAAAAGGGATGTGTCTGTTTTTAAACACCCTTAGTACCAATCGAAATTTAAGGTTGAGTAGTTCTACAGTAACTATTAGTCTGGAAAGAAAGCTTGAAGATAGGAAAGAAATGCTTCTTTGGTCTAAATTGATATATTTAATCAACTTAATTTTTCTATCAATCTACGGACATCAGATGAGGAACCTAGGTTCAGCCATGGTCGCAGGGCCAGAGATCATTACCACTAAGCCTGAGATCCCTAGCAGCACCTCACGATATCACCAGGCTCTTTTGTTTCTCTGCCCCATCATAGGAGTACCAGGTACAAGAAGATACAGTTTATTTTAGTCCTGAAGCTGATCTCAAATATATTCGGCATTAGCTTAGGAAATCAATTAATCCTATTCGGGCTGGGAGGAAAAAAATATAGCTTCTACTCATGGATATGTTTTAAAGTTATTTTTATTCTTCCAGTATGTCGAATAGACAAGATGTTTAAAATAATTTTAGAATTATTACTGATGTAAGATGCATTCGTATCCTGAGTTTAACAGAAGTAACTGCCCATGAATATTGCTTCAGTGATCCGGTCTCTACAAAAATATACATGACAAAAAGAGATGATCGTATTTATTTTAGTGTTGAAACTCAGTACTTAGGCTAATTTTATCTATCTATCTATCTATCTATCTATCTATCTATCTATCTATCTATCTATCTATCTATCTCACTTTCTTCATTGTCTGTCTGTCTATTTATCGCATTCGTTTCGTATCTATCTATCTATTTAGATTGGAAAGAAAGTTTGAAGATAAGAAATAACTGTTTCTTTGGTCTAAATTTATATATTTAATCATCGTAACATTTTTTCTCATTATCGATAATATAATACCATTTATTTTGAGTATTGTTGACCCCTCAGGAAAATAATATTTCAGATTTCGATGCAAACAGACATTCGATATCAATTTTAAAATTTTCATAATTAAAAAACTGTTTTCCCTCTAAGCAATGACACACTGATCTGAAATGATGATAGTCAGATGGAGCAATGTCATGAGTGTAAGGATGATGAGACGAAAATTTCATATTTAGTATCATAATATTTTCTAGAGTCAGCCGGCTAATATCTGTTGTTGTATTATCATTTAAGAGGAGACCGTAAATTCTAACCAATCATATGCGTTTTCTGTGCATTTATTGTTTCTTATTGGTTAAACACTTTATGGTAGATGTTGTATTTTATATTCCACCAATCACAGTGCATAACATTTCTCGAGTGCAGTCCTGGTTTGCAAATGGATTCTCCTTCTCTTTAAAGGGTGCTATTTTTTTATTTTATTTTTTTTTATTTTCGTTGAATATTATAATGAACAACTCAATCAAATACAAAAGCTCATCGGAAAAATATCTATGAACATATTTGTAGAAAAGACAGAGTGACGGTACGTTAGGCCGGTGGGAAAGTAATTGAAGCCGAGATATCAAGTCAGGACCGATAATATTGCTGATTCTTCTTTGGATTTTGTCATAAATCCCAAGGTACATCCTGATTATTTTACTTACGTGTTTTCATAAACATCTCCAGCTGACTGAAAACCGTACGAATTAACAGCTTAACGAACTCTGCGGGAGTTTGACTTCTGTTTTTTTTTTTTTTTAATAATCATATTATACACACAAGGAATATGCCAATTTGGTTACAATTTCATACCAAGCATGAAAATACCTGGAGACTATTTGTATGAAGCTTGCATTCTTCCGAGCATAGCTTCGTCTCTAAGATGGAGAATACAAGTCATTTCGTATTTTTGCATATGAAAAGAATTTATAACAGAAGGAACAGTAAAAGAATTGGCACCCCGCCTCAAAAAGATTTATTGCTTTCTGAACAGGAAAAAAATGTAAGTTTTGCTTCCTGAGCAAGTTCATGTTTTCCGGGACATTTGTCTGCCAAAAATGGTTGACTACTTACCAGCAATGGGACTGGCTGTTAATCAATATTTTATAAAAGAACATTTTTTCTTCAAAGAAATTATCAGACTGATATAGGATTTGTTCTGTCGTCGTTCCAGTAGCCTGTGCCCGAAAACTGTTGAAAAATAAACAAACAAAATAACCCCAAAGACTACCCGACACTGAAGCATCGTTCAGCGAGAAATCTTCAGTACGAAATTTCGCAAACCATTATTGACACGTTCGATCATTTACAAAGCCTTCTTCATAAACTGTGTAAATTTGTTTTGCGGTTTTCGAATGACATTTTTACCTTTCTTAAATTAAAAAAAAATAATTCCAAAATAGATTCTTAGTTTTTATCCATATTCAAAATTAAAATTAATAAAAAACAAAAAAAAAAACAAACGCAAATTTGGATATTTTTCAAATACACAGTGATATCACAGCTGCAATGAAATATAAAGCAACACTTTTTCAAAAAGTAAAGTTAGCAAAATTTTAATTAATCTAATGCTATCTGACAACAAAAATAGAACGATAGGCGAACCTATCTACTCCTATTAATCTGTTCACAACACAGGAGGCTGGGCGTTTTTATCGACACACTATCTTTAGGAAGGTTGCCGAATAAGGCTCTAAACCTCTTCTAGGTCAAAAGGAATTCCTGGATTATTAAAACTTCTCTACAGTTTATTGCAGGACTTGTAATCAAAGGAATAGTAACATAAAATTAGATCACTCAATGAATTTAAAATTAGTCAAAATTTGTCAATAAATATGATAAGAATATTTACCGTATTTTCCGGTTTATAAGACGCACTTTTTTTCCTAAAATATACCTTGAAAAATATGTGTGCGTCTTCCAAGACGACTGTAATGCAACGCCCAGGCTCAAGTAAGCTTGGACAGTCACCTAATTGGCTTGACTGATAGGGACATGGATTTGTATGTTGAGTCATTACATTTATAATGTTAGCTCTTTATCTAATTCAGCTTTTTATATGATGTAAACTCAGTACTTAACTGTTACAAGTATTTCCAAGATTATAAACCTTCCTGGAGCCGAGTCATGCTCTGTTTACTAGCAGCGGCAGGAGACTTTCTGCTCTTTCCAATGTTAGGGTGAGTCTTCCAAGCAGTGTCATGTAAGCCGGAAAATACGGTATATATAGAATAAATAAAATAGTAAATGGTTCTCTCATCAAAGAACCATTTTATTTATTGTTGTTCAAAAGAATTGATAAATAGTTGGGGGTGGGGAATCGCTTTTGTGAAACCTTTAGTCAAAAAGAAACAGAAATGAAATAGTCATTACGAGAAATTTATATTCGTGCATACAGTGTTGCAGGAGAAACTTTTTTTTCTGTCAGCTTGGTGGTCTCTCTGAAGAGATTTCCGTTGAAAAGATATATGAAACAAAAAAAAAAAAAAAGAAGAAAGAAAAAAGAAAGAAAGATAAAATTAAGAACAATGAAATGGTAGTGAGGTCAGGTGTGGCAGTGAGGTCAGGTGTGGCAGAGAGGGTCTGGTGTGGCAGTGAGGGTCTGGTGTGACAGTGAGGGTCAGGTGTGGCAGTGAGGGTCTGGTGTGACAGTGAGGGTCAGGTGTGGCAGTGAGGGTCTGGTGTGACAGTGAGGGTCTGGTGTGGCAGTGAGGGTCAGGTGTGGCAGTGAGAGTCTGGTGTGGCAGTGAGAGTCAGTTGTGGCAGTGAGGGTCTGGTTTGGCAGTGAGTGTCAGGTGTGGAAGTGAGGTCAGATGTGGCAGTGAGGGTCAGGTGTGCCAGTGAGGTCAGGTGTGGCAGTGAGGGTCAAGTGTAGCAATGAGGTCAGGTGTGGCAGTGAGGGTCTGGTGTGACAGTGTGGGTCATGTGTGGCAGTGAGGTCATGTGTGGCAGTGAGGGTCTGGTGTGGCAGTGACGCTCAGTTGTGGCAGTGAGGGTCTGGTTTGGCAGCGAGGTCAGGTGTGGCAGTGAGGGTCAGGTGTGGAAGGGAGGTCAGGTGTGGCAGTAATGGTCTGGTTTGGCAGTGAGGGTCTGGTGTAGCAGTGAGGTCAGGTGTGGCAGTGAGGGTCAGGTGTGGAAGTGAGGTCAGGTGTGGCAGTAAGTTCAGATATAAATATTTGTTATGCGGCTTTGGACGTCCTGTTGGTGTCTCGCCTTGTCATGGTAGACCACTTGCGTGCTTCAACGACTCTCAGAGCTATCAGGGTGGGGTATTCAGCGCTTATCAGGTCCAACCAAACTCAACAAGTGAGGTAGGAGTCAGATGAAAGACACGCCCCGGTCCTCCAGGTTGGAGGTTGTGCAGTTGGCTTACAATCTACTCACTTAAAAAAAACTAGCTTCTTGCAGAAAACCTCAACGATACCTTCAAACAACGACATGGCCGAGGAAGAGTCCTCCAACGTGGAGCGTATGACACATGCCGGTAAAAATCCCCCGGGAAGACAGTCGGCACAACATGGTCCGAGCTGAAGAGGATCGGCCGGAACCGCGTCCGTTGGAGAAGTGTTGTTGCGGTTCTATGTTCCCCAAGAAATCAAAAGACATAAGTAGATAAGTACCGTCAAGAAGCAGAAGTTAAAATGAGGCAGTGCGAGACACCAACAGACAATAACAGGCCCTTTGGAAGATTTCATAACTACCATCCTGGAAACCGTCTCCAATGAACAAATGTGGGACGGGAATGTGGATGGATCGACCCCACACTCCGAAATCCTGCTTTTAGTGTCACTAGGTAGGCCCTTGACTGGAATCCACGAGGGAAGCGAAAAGTGGGTCGACCAAAACAGTCTTGGCGCAGAAGTGTTGACGCAGTAGTGAAGGTTGTCGGCACAACATGGGCCGAGCTGAAGAGGATCGTCCGGAACCGCGTCCGTTGGAAAGGTGTTGTTGCGGCCCTATGATGAATGGGGATTTGGAATCTGTTGGATATTCAATATTAAGTTCTGATGTCTACTATCAACTAAAAATCGAGCGGAAAATTAATTTTCTCTTGTCACAACAGATTTTATGACACTTAATATCTGGGAGGTGTTTTGCCATTGGACGGTAAGTGCGACGCTGAGATCCGAAGACGTATTGCGATGGCCAAAGACGCATTCCAAGACAGGAGGATTTCTTTGGTAACAAAGAAAAGAGTACTGCTGTCCTCCTTTACGGCAGCGAATGTTCAACGATGAAGAAGGGGTAACGGAGGTATGGTTCTACAGAAGGATGCTAAGGATACCATGGATCGAACATGTGAGCAACGATCTGGTTTTGGAGAGGATACAAACAAGGAGGAAACTTATACTTAACATCAGGAAGAGGCAGTTGAAATTTCTGGGACACGTAATGAGAAAGGAGGGCTTGGAGAATTTGATACTCACAGGTCGAATAGAGGGAAAGAGAGACAAGGGAAAGCATGACATGACTAGCTGACTTAAGCAAGTGGATGACAGAACATGGCCTGGGGGAATTGGCAGAGGGACGAAACTTATTGAGAACTACAAGGGATAGGGAGGAAGTGGAGAGCCATGATCGCTCACGTCCTGAAGGGATACGGTACATAAAAGAAAAGACGTAAAACTGATTCATCCGGCAATTTAATTCCAACAAACATTTAAAATTGGTGATTTCAAAACTTAACACGGACCTTTCATATGAAGACTTAGTGACAATTCTTCTCTGGAATGAAATGTCAGCTTTTCGGTGGCTTGCAACTCACGTCGAGTTGGGGAAGTCTCCTAGAATTTTAGGTTTGAAATAAATTTCCTATATTCCAAGCCTCGAAGAAAAGCTTGCGAGATAGATCAACCAGATAATTCTCCGTGTATTATGATTTTTATTTAAATATAAAAAGATAAAACGTATAATTCAATAAAAGAAAATCAGTGGAGTTTACAGAAAAGGTATTGTGAATGATCAAACGTGTCAAATGATTAAACGTGTTAAATAATAAAACGCGTTAAATGATTAAACGTGTTAAACAATTAAAGATTTTAAGCGGGTTAAATGATTAAACATGTTAAATGATTAAATGTATTAAGCGTGTTAAATGATTAAACGTGTTAAATAATTAAACATGTTGAGTCATTAAACGTGTTAACCGTATTAAATGATTAAACGTGTTAAATTGTTAAACGTGTTAAATGATTAAACATGTTGAGTCATTAAACGTGTTAAATCATTAAACGTGCTAAATGATTAAAGATGTTAAACGGGTTAAATGATTAAACGTGTTAAATAATGAAACGCGTTAAATGATTAAACGTGTTAAACAATTAAAGATTTTAAGCGGGTTAAATGATTAAACGGGTTAAATGATTAAACGTGTTAAATAATGAAACGCGTTAAATGATTAAACGTGTTAAACAATTAAAAGTGTTAAGCGGGTTAAATGATTAAACGTGTTAAATGATTAAATGTATTAAGTGTGTTAAATGATTAAACGTGTTAAATTGTTAAACGTGTTAAATGATTAAACGTGTTAAATGATTAAACATGTTGAGTCATCAAACGTGTTAACCGTATTAAATGATGAAACGTGTTAAATTGTTAAACGTGTTAAATTATTAAACATGTTGAGTCATTAAACATTGTTAAACGTGTTAAATCATTAAACGTGCTAAACGATTAAAGATGTTAAACGGGTTAAATGATTAAACGTATTAAGCGTGTTAAATGATTAAACGTGTTAAATTATTAAACGTCTTAAATGATTAAACCTGTTAAACGTGTTAAATGATTCAGCGTGTTGGATGTTTAAATATGTTGAGTGATTAAACGCGTTAAACGGGTTAAATGATTAAAGATGTTAAACGGCTTAAATGATCAAATGTGTTAAATGATTAAACGTATTAAGCGTGTTAGATGATTAAACATGTTAAATGATCGAACGCTAGATTTTTCACTGAATGATACTCTACAATCGGGTACGTTGCGTTTTAAATTTATTCCGACACCAACCACTGAAACGATGACATAACCAAACCTACATCGATTTGATTGCTTTTTAGAAGAAAAATGAACTTTTTTTTGTTACGTATTAAATATTAACCGGTCCCACTGGCGGTAATCAGTCAACCATTACAGACCTTTTGGCAGAGAAATTTTCCGGAAAGCAAAAACTTGCTCAGGAACCAAACAATTTTGCTTACATTTTTCTCTGTTCAGAAAGTAAGAACACATTTTAAGGCGGGATGCCAATTCTTTTATGTTCATTTTGTTATAACTTCTTTTCATTGGCCAAAAATACAAATGGACTTCTATTCAACGCTTCAGTGTCGGAAGAATATAATCTTGATACAGACAGGACCGGTGGTTTTACGGGTCGTAGGCAATTGTAGATTCAAAGGTTAATAAACAAAAAGTGGATTGACCAGCAATAATATATTTGAAGAAGCTGATTTTACGAATGGAAGCAAAAGAAATAAAAGGCAAAAGATGAAAAGACAAAGACAGGAAAGCAATAAAACTTTCACAATTTAAGTAAACATCACAGAGAGTAATGTTTCAGTTGGGCAAAGAAGGACACGAAAATTGCTTTCTCAACAGTAATTTTGAGAGATAAACTTTTAGCTACAATAGACCAGGCTACAGAGTGAGTCCTTCAACACAACTTAGAAGACAACAGGAGCGAGTGGTTTGGTAAAAGCCAGAAGGAGCAAAAAGAAACCAAACTAGTCATAACATAATTGGATATTTGGATGTGATGTAAGGGTTAGCAACATTCTCTTGATAGATCAATTATTACTGAGTAGTAAGGTAGATTTTCACTTGGTGCTCTATACTTCTGGTCTTGTGCCACATCTGAACTACACTTAGTACATGAAAAGTCTATTGTGCCAGTGTTGGGATAAAAAGTAACAATAAGATGGAATAAAACTAGTAATAAAATAATAGTAATAATGAAGAGTGTATAGAGCCAGAGTGTTGGGTTAAAAAGCAACAATAATAAGATGGAATAAAACTAGTAATAAAATAATAGTAATAATGAAGAGTGTATAGAGCCAGAGTGTTGTGATAAAAAGCGACAATAATAAGATGGAATAAAACTATCAATAAAATACTAGTAATAATGGAGATTGTATAGAGCCAGGGTGTTTGGATAAAAAACAAGAATTATAAGATGGAATAAAACTAGTAATAAAATATAATAGTAATAATGAAGAGTGTATAGAGCCAGAGTGTTGGGATAAAAAGCATAGGAACGCTGTCAAAGTAAACAGATATTTTTTTTATCGCTCCAAGAAAATGAGATTTATAAAAAATAAGAAAAGTAATGATTCTTCTTCTTCTTCTTCTTCTTCTTCTTCTTCTTCTTCTTCTTCTTCTTCTTCTTATTATTATTATTATTATTATTAGTAGTAGTAGTAGTAGTAGTAGTAGTAGTATTGATTTAGTTATTGCCTTTTATTATTTTTTTTATTATTGATTAGTTTTTATTATATTTTTATTATATTAGTTATTACATTATCAAGTTTATTTAGTTGTATGTCTTTATACTGAGTTCCTATGTTTTATCTATTTATTCTGCACATCGTTAATTTATCAAATTCAGTTTGGCATAATGGAAGTTCCAGAATTTTTACTATAAAATTGGAATACACCATATTTGTTTATTTGTTTTATATATTTGACAAATGAAAGATCCTTATTTATTTACTTATCTACAATTTAACATAAAAAATAATATTTTATATATAAGGAAAAGAAAGACATAAGTTTTGCTATTGGAGGCGAGGCTTTCCGAATTTTAACGTCTATTTTCTATTGTTTACTATAACCTCTTCGCTCTTTTTCTTTCGAATTTAAATAACGCCAAACAACAACAACAACAACAATAATAATAATAATAATAATAATAATAATAATAATAAAAGATCTTCAAATGCTATGAAAGATCTTCAAATGCTATCAAAATACAAAGACCTTGAAATCAAAATCTCAATAATTTGGCACATGAGGACATCAAAAATTCCAGTTGTAGTCGAAGTCATCGGATTGATTGCAAAAGATTCCAATAGTCTAATTGAAGGGATTCCTGGTCGCCCATGCCTTAAAGAAATACAGCAAATTGTTCTCACTAGTACAGCCCACACCTTACGAAGGGCTTTATCTATGTAAAATATGTGTTGTTTTTTTAATTTGTCAGTGGAAAATATCATGATGCCATTTCTGAAGGAAATGGAATAATAATAATAATGATAACAATAATAATGTGTACACACCAGAAAGCAAAGGATGAGACATGCCAATTCAAACTGACAAGGAAATTAAAACCAACAGATTTGATATTATCATAAAAGACAAGAAATTCAGGAAGTGTATGCTTATTGACATGGCAGTGACCATCTGAGAGAAACACCTCCATGAAAATTATCGAGAAATTGACCAAATACAAGGACCTGGAGATCGAGATTAACAGGATGTGGGGAATGAAGACTGAGACTGTACCAATAGTAATCGGAGCACTGGGCCTCGTGAGAAAAGGAATGGAAAATTTTACTAACAGTGTCCCAGGTAACATCAACATACAGAAGATCGTCCTACTAGGAACATCCGATATACTAAGAAAAGTGTTATCAATTAAATGATAATTCTCCTATAGGGCCGAACGACCATAGTTTGGACTCGGCTCTACTGGTTACAAGGCATGGAAAATAACAGACAAATAATAATATGAAAAAGAAAACTCAAAGAATCAGACGCTATGAAAAAGGTTGAAATTCTACAGACAGAACAATATCTTTCAAACCGATGCAAAGAAACTTTAAAGAGAAATAGGAAAAAAAACTTGATGTGTTGGGGAGAGGCAACAATGGAAGAAATTATACAGTTCTGGTTAAAATGGGCTTGATATAAAGAACACAACAAAGAATCAGTTTGGATTGGGCAAGAGACAGGGGGGGGGGGCGTATGAAAAATAAAGCAGAACAAACATAGACAGGAATCAAAGAAGAGGATGTTGAATGTGCACTGACAAAAGCCCAAAACTGGAAATCTCCTGGAATAGATAAAATTCCTAACTTTTGGCTCTATTATCTAAATACAGCACACAAAATCTAGCCAAAGAACTTAAGGAAATAGTCAATGATCCTACTAAAATTCCGGCATGGGTAACTAAAGGAATGACCTTCCTTCTACCTATGAATGGTGACGCAAATGTCCGAAAAAACTACAGACCAATTACATGTCTTCCCATTACTTACAAACCGTTGACCTCTATTCTAACAAAACAGACATATTCCTTTTTAGTAAAAAATGATACACTACCCCTTGAACAAAAAGGGCGTAAACGTGGCTCTTACGGACGTAGGAGACTAATTACTTATTACTTGGATGATCATGGAAAACTGCTTCAATACAAAGAAAAATCTCAGTACTGTCTGGATAGATTATCGTAAAGCATTCGATAGTGAACCCCATTTCAGAATCATAAAGTCTTTAAATATATACAAAGTATGACGCGTCGTCATCAAACAAATTATGTCGATATGAAAAACAACACTCAATCATATAAATGGAGTCGATAAATTTGGTGAAATAAATATCAACAGAGTAATATTTTAAGGTGACTTTTTGTCTCTCTTACTATTTTGTTTATCCCTAATAGAATTATCCAGTGAACTTAACAGGTTGGAATACGGCAATAAGGTATTTCAAAATAAGTCATCTATTTTATATGGATGACTTAAACTTATATGCTAGGCATAGCAGTGAGCTGGAATGTCTCCTGAAAACAGTAAAATATTTCAGTGATGACATTGGAATTGGAATTTCGTTTGGATAAATGTCCTAATGCCACAATTTCACGAGGATCCCTGCAACAAACCTCTTGTATTAGCTTAGACCTTAGGGTAACAATCAAAAGTTTACAGTAAGAAGAAGCTTATAAGTACCTCAGTGTAATGAGGGTGAAGGTATTCTCCATAAAATAATGAAAGAAATAGTACGAAAAAGTACTATAGAATGGTGTGGCTAATATTAAGAACTGGAGTGAATTCTCAGAACAGGATTATGACCATTAATAGCCTTGCCATTCCAGTAGTTCAATATAGTTACAACATCTTGAACTGGACTCTAAATAACATCAGATTAATTGATTCTAAGACAAGAAGTGTTCTTTATAAGCATAACATGCATCAACCAAAGGGTTACTGCAGATCGTCTGTACATACCATGTAAAGAAGCTGAAAGATGTCTTCTTCAGCTAGAATTGTCATAGAAGACAACAACTATTGGCTTACTAGCATACATGGAAGCAACAAACGATTGGGTGATACAATTAGTCAAACTCGAAAACAGAAAGAAAAAATATTCAATCATAAAAAAATGTTGTAAATACAAACAAGATTTATATTTCATTCAGTAAAAACCAAAATAGAACCCAAGAACAAAATTCTGCCGCAAAAAGTATGAAAAAAGCCAAGGATAAAGCTCTTGAACAAATGAAACAACGCTGGCAACAAAAAAACCTCTCCATGGCCAATATCCAGAACATCGATATTGATCAATTTCACACTCATCGATGGCTACGAGCATCTGGATTAAAGGCTAAAACGGAAAACTTTATTCTTGCAGCGCAAGGCCAGAGTCTTTTCACTAGGGACATTCAGATAAATATCATATATTGTAGTAATAAAAGAACATCAATTGCCATTTAATCCACCGTGTACGCTGCCAATGGCGGGTAAAATCTAATGCATGTTAGTGTATCCGAAATTCTTAACTGTCACGTCTGATTAGTAGTTGGAAGAACATATTCATCATTACAATTTGGCCCCCAAAATGGAAAATTACTTATGACTCAATCTGATAGATAGACAGATAGATAGATAGATATGAAATAGCTTGAGTTATAAATAACTTGTCATCTATCTATCTATCTATCTATCTATCTATCTATCTATCTATCTAATATCCAGAACGTCGATATTGATAAATTTCACACTCATCGATGGCTACGAGAATCTAGGTTAAAGGCTGAAACGGAAAACTTTATTCTTGCAGCGCAAGACCAGAATCTTTTCATTAAGAATATTCAGATAAATATCATATATTATAGTGTGGATCCAAAATGTACGTTCTGTGAAAATAAGGAAACAAGAAGCCGTCTAATTTCAGGATGTTCCGTACTTGTGCCAAATGAATATATAAATCATCACAATAGAGTGGGCAATATTTACACTGGACAATGTATAAACATTTTGGAAAAGATGTTAACAAACACTGGCATGAACATCACCCAGCACCGGTTACAGAAGTAGAAGACATCACTATTGTATGAGATTCCACCCTCTTTACAGACGGGAAGATTGAAGTAAAATAAGATGGACTTAATTGTCAAAAACCGAAAAGAAAAAAAAAATCAACTTACCTCCTAATTGATATGGTTTGCCCAGCGGACTGTAACAACAACCAAGGAATTGGGAAAAAATATCGAATTATAAAGACCTGGATATCGAAGTAGAAAAAAATGTGGAAATTGAAAACAAGAATAGTACCAGCCATAGTAGGTGCGCTTGGAATAATAAAAAAGGAACACAACAACACATTGAAAAAATCCCTGGAAATCCCGGCTTAAGAGAAATACAAAAAATTGTCTTGATAAGTAGATACCACATAGTAAGAAGACCTTATTCCATATAACTCTAGTGATGTTATGGGGGTTAGAAAAACAAATCATGATATGTAGGCATAACAACACACCACTACCTACCTTAGGTTTTCTTGCTGACTTAGTAGATACTGTGATCATAGCAGAAATCGAAATATAATGATGATGATGATATAATAATAATAATAATAATAATAATTAGTCTACTCGAATCTTTTCCAACCAATATTATTATTATTATTATTATTATTATTATTATTATTATTATTATTATTATTATATTGGTTGGAAAAGATTCCAGTAGACTAATGCCTCAAAGAAATACAAAAAATTGTTCTCACAAATACAGCCCACACTTTACGAGCGGCTTTATGTAATTTTTTTTTTTTTGTTTTCAGTGGAAAGTGTCATGATGCCTTTTCTAATCTTAGGTCTCTGGGCGGGACCCCCGGAAAGAAATGTGTACACGCCAGAAACCAAAGGAAATAACAACAACAACAACAACAACAACAATAATAATGTTTAATTTTAGAATTTTTTACAAAAATGATCAGTGGAAAATGTTATGAAGCCATTTCTGACCTTGAAGGAAATATGTATGCAGCAGAAATCAAAGGAAATAATATCAATTATATATAAATGATAAAAGCCACGCTTTTGTGGGCTTTGCAATTATTAATATAAGCTTGAGCCTCACTGGGCCGATAAACTGGCAATACATCTCTCTCTCTCTCATGGGCGTACAAATAAATAAAGACACACATTTTGCGAGTTTTATAATTATTGACATAATCTCGAACCTATTGGGACCCTAACCCTTAGGCTTTTCCTCTTCTTCAGTTGAAGGCCACTCGAGTTTGTGCCATATTTTGTACGAATTACAATTATTATTAAATTCAGTCCTGCGCGAAAGTGGGGGTATCCCACCAAGCAATATCTCTCCCTCAGGAGAGATCGAAGATCAATCGTATTTTATCTCAAATTTTATTTTCCAATTTATACAAAAGTAGAAGAAAACTTTAATCCATATCAAAAAAAAAAAATATTTACGTGATGAATTGACCATTTTATAATTTCAGATTATAATATCGGTTAATATTAAAATATTTACAATATCATATTTGTTTTGAAATACAGTAGAATCCCTCATATCCGGAATCCTCATATCCGGAGTGCCTCATATCCGGAATCCCTCATATCCGGAGTGCCTCATATCCGAATCCCTCATATACGGAGTGCCTCATATCCGGAGTGCTTCATATCCGGAATCTCTCATATCCGGAGTGCCTCATATCCGGAATCCCTCATATCCGGAATTCCTCATATATTAAATTAAGCTCTGTTCCATCTTCATGCGAAATTTTTTTTTGAATAACTTATTTCTGAAATTTACGTGTTTTAATAGCATATTCATTATTGAAATTACTTTAATTCAATTTAATTCAAATAATTATATTGAAGTTTTCGGCTCTTGTTTTGAAACATGAGAACTCTTATGAAGCGTGTTGGAATGTTATTTTTAAATAAATAAATATATTTATGCTCTACTTTTGTATCGAGCACTATTTTTAAAAAATAATAACAAAAATACTAAAGAACTTTGGATTATCTACCTCACCAGTTCTTTCCTATTTTCTATATATTTTCACACACACACACACACACACACACACACACACATATATATATATATATGCAGAAAAAATTCAGTTTTATATATGAACTTTTTTTAATCATTAATTTTCCTCATCTCTTTTTCAGCTTACAAAGAATTCCCGCCGGATCTATTTACAAACGAACAGCGATATCATGGCGCAATGATACTGCACTTCATCCTAGTCATTTATATGTTCATAGCCTTGTCAATCGTGTGTGACGAGTACTTTGTCACATCACTGGATAAAATATGCGAGGTAAGCAAAAATTAAAATTATTCACTAACAACCCCAGGAAAGTCCCTGCCTTATTTGTGTCTTCCGTATTTTAACTCCGAGCTCACTAAAAGACGTTTTTAAGAATAGATCATAAGAAATCGTTTTTTGTTTTTTTTTATACTGATATTTTATAATACCAGGTCCAGGATGGAGACAATCGCGACTTCTTCCTGGGTATAACGATAAACTACATCTGGCAGCAAGGCCTTTGATCGGGAGATTGGTGGATTTGAGGAGCGTAGAACCACATCTTAATTGCTTTTGTTCCCTACTCGGGGTGGTAGCACCTGTTAGGGTCTCACCTATGGACAAATGGCGAACCTCCAAACAAAAGCAAAACCTTATGAACGTATAAAAACACATTTTTATAGTAAAAAATACCAGTAACACACATCCATATAGAAACCATTACCAAAGATACAATTTATAGCAGAATTAACAACGTGATAGAGCTCTTTAAATGATATTAATTCTTTTATCCTACAATTTCTGAAATCAAACTGTGTTCCAAAATATAACTTCAATACAACTAGAACATGAAACACACATATCACCGCCTTTCGTAATTATCCCCATACAAACATGTATATGCACAAAAGCTGAGTATCATCTACCATGTATTCGATTGTGAAAGCAGAATAACACATGTTTTTATTACTTCAAAGTTTTTGATGAAGTTCCTTAAAGTTTCTGTTTTAAATTCTGTTTTCACTTTAACTAATAAATGTAAATACATTCAGATGGGAGAATTGCAATAAAAAAGGGTCATTTTAATTTTGTTATTTGTCAAGTCCTTTCTATTGTCATTACATTCCTTAGTCTACAGGAATTACCATTTATAAATAATGTTACATAGTTTGAAAACATTGCTATGTTTTCTGTATAGTCTTCTATTAGTAAATAACCCATAGAGGTGTTGATATGCCACTAAACAAAATCAACCAAACAACCAACATGAAAGAACTCGTTCATGACATTAATCCATTTAATATCCTACAATTGCTTAAAGAAATCAAACTTATTCCAAAATATGACTTCAGCAAAACAAGATAAAAGACACATATCATCACCTCTAGTAATTATATCTGCACAAACATGTATATGCACAAAAGCTGAGTATCATCTACCATGTATTCAAATGTGAAAGCAGAATAATATATATCATATTTTTATTACTTACCAAGAAAATTAAATTTCTGCATTAAATGACTCATAAGTTTTTGATATGCCATTAAACAAACAAATCAATCAATTTTGTGCCAGTGCAAAATTAACCAAGTAGCAAATGCTATGTTCCTTGCATTTTTTAGGGCTTCACATTTTTAAGCTCTCCGTTGAAATCAGCATCTTACAATTTGGCAACGTTAATATTTATGTATCAGGGGAGATTTAAATCTACTCAAATATCTCAGTAGAATCAAATGCCTCATATTTTGGGAGGGTTGTTGTTGATAGAAGTTAAATGTTTACTTCTTATTTTAACAAGCTATCTCACTAATCTAGTAAATAACTTTTATTTAATATTTATGCATATTTTTTTTAAAATTTAAAGAAATCAAACTGTATTCCAAAATATTACTTAAACAAAACTAGAACATAAAAAGCATATCACCGCCTCTAGTAATCGTGTCCATACAAACATGTATATGCATAAAAGCTGAGTATCATCTACCATGTATACAATTGTGAAAGCAGAATAACATATATCATATTTTAATTAGTTCAAAACTAAAAAAAAAAAATGACCCATGAAGTATTGATATGCCGTTAAACAAACAAATCAATTAATCAACAATCACGAATTTTCACAGATTATTTTCATTATTATCTATCAATTGTTATAAATTGATCGGTTTCCTTCTCTGTGGTTTTGCATTCAGATTTTTCCTTCTCATGGTCTGGTTACCACATGACTAGAAGTCCCAGTTCATCCAGATATTTGACCCATAGCTATGTGGAGAAGAGGTTCATGTCTTTAGCAAGGGTATTTATGCGAAGGTGAACGTGACAGACTGACCCGGAACTTGAACTCGGTTCGCTGATTATATTTTTCGAGCTTAAACTATATTACAACCATCACCCACCTATTATACTGACACCCAGTCAAAATACTAGGACATCATTTGAGATGCGAATTCCCTACAATAACAATGGGCTGTCATATCAATTTCCTAAACCATCGCTTCACGCCGGGTGACTCAGTATAATTTGTTTGTAGTGTCTTTTAGGTTCTACGTTCACTCCAGACCCCAAAGTGGAACACATACTAGACCCTTGTGCAAATGAATTGAAACAACCGCTTTAGTTTCCTTTCTTACACCACTGGAGTGACGGGGTGTAATCAATTTCTATTCATTCCTCAGATTAGGTCATTTGCAGTGGTGTGCAGTAATATGAATCTATTTTCGGGATGTATGATGAAATTTGTATGGCCTTGAAAATTATTGCGTCATCCGTGATTGCATCAGATTTTAATCACGCCCAGTTACTATTGTCTCGATTGTCGATTAGTTTTCCTACGACCATTGTCTGCGATGGACGCTACTACAAGAAAGCGTACAAAAATTTTAACGCTGCACAAACACACTGGCAAGCCTTACCAGTGAGAAAATCAAAGTACTATAAACTGGCCCCCAAAATCTCCTAATTTAAATCCAATCGGGAATCTGTGGTCGATCCGCAAGGAACGACTTCGTGGAATGGAGATACAAAGTACTAACGTGTGCATTGGGTCATGTTTCATTGGAAAAATACGAAAAAAGTAAATAATAATGGAATTATTCGTTTTGTTTCAATTAATTTGTCAAAGGTGTAGGTGATCATGGCGTTCCCCATCTTCCTGTATAATTAATTTGCACATGGGTGTAGGTTGAGAAAAAGTTGTTTCAAGCAATAATTAATTGTGCAAAATTATTACTTTCGGAAAGCGTTCATTCCACAAAATATCTCCCATCCTATTCTAGTGCCAGAAACTCAATTCAACGTTTATATCATTTGACTAGTTTAGAGGTAAAAAAATACCCTGCATTTGTCCGCGTAAGAAATGAGCCATGGCTCGAAAATAATGGTAATCTGATGGTCCAACGCCTGAACTGCAGTGAGGTTGAGATAGCACGTCCAGTCTCTCTAGTTCGTCAGGTTTGCGTTTGGTCACACTGGAGGTGTGCGCTGGGCATTGTCAGGCTGCGCGTCTTCGATTGACCAATGACCAGTAGAAAACTTTCAAAGTAACATATACTTGCTGCATAAAGGTCAGCGCTCACAGCATGGCCATCTGGGACAAGCTCAAAGTACAATAACTCCTTGAAATTCCACAAAACACATGAGCTTCTATTCAAATCGCCATTGTTTGACAAAAATGGGTGAGAATTTGCCAGCAGTTGTTTGCAAATGTTCCCAAGTCGTTGAGCCTTTGCCCATTGGCAGGTTCATGTGGAACACCTCGGCAGCTTATGGAGGTGTCGATTGATGTTGCTTTGTGATGGAGCAAATTCCGCCAACAATGTACGAGTTTTTCCGTTTGGCTGTTGTTCAACCATTTTAAAAGCCTCAGGTAAACCTCTGGTTGACTTCGAGGCAGCCGTCACCTTCATTGAAACGCCTGAACCATATTTTGTGAACGCTTTTGTGCTTTTTTATTGGCTTGTGAATTAACGAATCAGCGAAAGTCGAGATTTCCTGGCAAAAAGGAGTTTCTCCCCAAAAAATTCTTCAGTAAGAACTTTCGTCTCATAGAAACGTGGTTATGCAAATGTGAGGATTGTGAAGTTTCTCTCACTCATTTCACCATCTCTGTCACTGACAAATTGTCGGATAAACTTCTTTACTAGGGACAATAAAAGCAGCCAATACAGATCATATGCGTTGTGCTATTTAATACTGGAAAAATTCTATATCCCGGGGATTTGATGTTCCGTAAGTGACAGAGAGAGTGCCACAGCTATGAAGACGTAACGGCGCAACTGATTCAGACCACTACGGAACAAAAACTGTAGCCACCAAACACCAATTCAAGTCACAAACGGAAACTGAGTGAATGCAATTGAGAGAGAGAGAGGGGAGGAGAGAACAGACAGTCTGGGATTGAAGGCATGAGAGAGTACGACTAGTACTGAGAGAGTGAGAGAGAGAGGGAGAAAGAGGAAGATGAAGAAAGACTAGAGGGGCAGTTGAGAAGACAAACTGAGTGAATAAAAGAGAGAAGAAAATTTAACTGGAAGATTTACAGAAAACGATAGATCAATATTAAACAAGAGCAAAAGGAAGGGAATTCAGAGAAAAATAGATAGACAGTTAGACTGAGCCTAGGGGTGGGGAGAGAGAGAGAGAGAGACTGAATGGCAGACATTTTAGAATTTTTATACGACCAAAACTCTCTTTGTTACCGTGGCCAGACCCCTAACCGGAACACAAATTCCTGGTCATGTTTGCCTTCCACTTCCGTCATCGCTCTTTTATTGCAACGGCAAACGGCCTTTCAGAGTTAACCAATATACGATTGCAGTAGAAAATGTTTGATTCTTTCTGCATTGCTGGAAAGAGGGGAAAAATCGATAGATTTTAAAACCAATGACCTGAAACATCTTTGTACACTGGTCATTTGCTTTAACTTTGCCACATATAACACATTTGCCGCCTTCGGTTGTGCAGACGCCATTTTGTACGCGAAGTCAGTAACATTTGCACATGTATTATCAATAGAATAAAATGTAACTCTCAAAACATTTCTCTCTCTCTCTCTCTCTCTCTTTCTCTCTTCTGGAAAGAAATGCGTCTACGCTTATTCTCCCAATAAAGATACTGGTTTTTAAATCAGCCTTTCTAGAGCTTTCTCGAACAATGTTTGATATAATCGAGTTGTTTGGACAAAAGACTATCAGTAAAAGTATTATTTCTTGAAGTAACAAAATAATATTTGCTAAGAATTTTAAAACACTCCCAATGCAATCAATAGATTTCTGGATTTTTCTTCATGTTTCGATTATCTCATGCAAATCCTCCTGCTTACAGGAAGACGCTAACACCAGTTTTCATGTCCTTCACACAACCGAAAAATGTATCTTTCAGGACACTGTTCCCCACCCCTGGGGAAAAGTGAAACATCACACGGTGATTAGCGAGTAAATAGAAGGTTTCAAAGTTGTCGAAGCGTTCTTTGTTTCTCGTACACCCACCTCAGTTTTTTTTAAAAGAATCATTTCACCTCAAGAAAGGCGATAATGCCACTAAGGTACAAGGGGCTACTGAGTGATTGATCGATTCGATTTCTATAGTTTATCAACCATTTGAAGCCAGAAAATGTAAGATCTTTTTTTTGGGTGGGGGGAGATTACTGCTTCACTTATACGTCTTACTATTTAACCCATAGCTGGGAGAGAATACCTGTATTCATACCTTTCCCAAGGTTATTCGAACATAACGAAACCAACGGGAATTGAAACTCGGCTCACCGATTAACAATTTCCGGGTCATTAACTATTACGTCATCCGTATACCCAAGCTTACAGCAACTGGTATTCCCAAGCGGTTACCCATCTAGGTATTGATTAGCCTCGACGTTGCTTAACTTCGGTGATCGTACAGGGCCGGTGTTTCAACGTGTTTTGGCCGTAAGCCATGGAAACTCAAAGAGGGAGACGTTAAGTTTTAGTGTCTCAATGTCATGCAGAGAAGGGAAAATCGAGAGTGAAAGAAAACAGCCGTAGAGTCTAGTGATGTGAGATAATCAATGATAATCACTTAATCCAGTTATACAACAACGATCGTGGTCAACATTTTGAGACATAGAATCTGTTATGGGATCTTACCCATAATAATAATAATGGACAATTCCATACTTAATAAATACTACGCCTCAGGAGTAAGCAAGGAGTCAGTCGATCAAGTTTTGACCGACTGTGCGGTTATACTCTCATCCTACGGACGGGAGGAACCCGAAGAAGGCTACGCCAAAGGGTGGAGTCTTCTTCGGAGAGGTAGACCGGCCCTGAACCCGTTTATATGGGTTCAATGGGCATATTTTTGGCCGAGCCTACGGGCTCGGAGTGCCCACGTTAAAAAGGCCTTGTGCCACATGACGCCCTCGTGGTGGTGGTGGTGGGGGGTGACTGAATATCGTCAGTCGCTCACTTTCTGACCGACTGATCGGTTATACTCTCTTCCTACGGACGGGAGGAACCCGAAGGAGGCTACGCCGAAGGGCGGAGTCACCTTCGGGGAGGCAGACCGGCCCTGAATCCGTTTATACGGGTTCAATGGGCATATTTTTAGCCGAACCCACTGGCTCGGAATGCCCACGTTAAAAACGGCCTTGTGCCACATGACACCCTCGTGTGTGTGGGGGGGGGTGACTGAATATAGTCAGTCGTTCACTTTCTGACCGACTGTTCGGGCGGAGAGGAACCCGAACGAGGCTACGCCGAAGGGCGGAGTCTCGTTCGGGGTGGTAAACCAGCCCTGAGCCCGTTTATACAGGTTCAATGGGCATATTTTGGGGCCGAGCCCACGGGTTCGGAGAACCCACAATAAATAACCGACCTTGTGTCACATGCTGCCCCAGTGGGGTGTGTGACTGAATATCGTCAGTCCCTCAAGTCTGGACTGGCTGTTCGGTTGGACTCTCTGCCTTCGGGCGGGGAGGAACACGAAGGTGGCTACGACGAAGGGCGGATTCTCTTTCGGGGAGGTAAACCGGCCCTGAACCCGTTTATACGGGTTCAATTGGCATATTTTGGGGCCGAGCCCACGGGCTCGGAGATCCCACATTAAATATCCGGTCTTGTGCCACATGATGCCCCAGTGGGGGGGGGGGAGGGTGATTGAATATCGTCAGTCGTTCAGGTCTTGTCCGGTTGTTCGGTTGAACTCTCTCCCTCCGGGCGGGGAGGAACCCGAACGAGGCTACGCCGAAGGGCGGATTCTCTTTCGGGGAGGTAAACCGACCCTGAATCCGTTCATACGAGTTCAATGGGCATATTTTTGGGCCGAGCCCACGGGCTCGGAGATCCCACGTTAAACCGGCCTTGTACCACATGATGCCCACGTGGGGGAGGTGACTAAATATAGTCAGTCGTTCAAGTGAGTCAGTAGTTCAAGTCGAGTCAGTAGTTCAAGTCGAGTCAGAGGCAGTCAGAAACAGAGTCGCGTTCAGACAATTACTGCAAGACATTGGAATAGTGATACTGGTCGAGACTACATTGTTCTCTCTACTAAACCTGATTGTTCATACTAACACTTCTACTTCTCTGTATATATTCCTGTTTGTAATATATCTGTGTTATTCCATACCTGTGTTCGCGTTCTTCTTTATTGGTTCTTTCCTTGGACTATCACGTGGTACAAGGAACCGGACCATAAGAGAATCATATATGATGTCGTGACTATGCCACAGTAATATACTCCTAAAGCACACTCAGATTTGCCTGACTCGAAGCAGTTGTTTCGTAAACCATTTATACTGTATCTGTCTATATTTCTGAGATGAGGTATTATGTACATTATTTACATTATTCGGAGTATTGGCCTCATCATGTTTGTCGTCATATTTATTACAACAAATAAATAAATAAACAAGCCAATCCCGTGAAAATAATCACCAGAATGGATTATCCACAATGCACGACTTTTACTGAATCTTTGTAATAAATATGGCGACAAAGATGAGTACAATAGTCCGAATAATGTAAATAATATACATAATACCTCATCTCAGAAATATAGACAGATACTGAAAGGCCAAAACATTGTGATAAATATCGCAACAAAGATGAGGACAATAGTCCGAATAATGTAAATAATGTACATAATACCTCATCTCAGAAATATAGACAGAGAATCCAGTCATTGTTACAAAACTGAGGTGGTGCCTCGACAAATTTCCTTTAATAAAAAAAAGGCTCGCGCTTCTGAAAAAGTTGAAACATCTACTCTAAATATCGTATAACATTTGTCTCTCAAAACTTAATACCTTAGGCTCCATAATAAAATCCAAGGAAGAATCCGCAAAATTATTGGTCCTGATCCGGCAGCTCAGCTGCAGTGACTTTGCTATCGCCGTAAGGTTGCCTCCCTGTCTCTTTTCCATCGATACTTTCATGCTAATTGTTCAGATGAGCTCTTCGCTGTGGTACCTGGACTTTTAAAATTTAAGCGCAGTACTAGATTAGCGTCGAGATCTCATCAATTTAATAGTTGAGCTGGCTAGATGTAACCGCAAATTCTATGCTGACAGTTTCTTTTTTCGCACTTCTCGTTTGTGGAACTCTGTCCAGGCTCCATTTTTTTCAGTCAACATTAATCAGCAAAACTTTAAATACAATGTCAATCGCTATCTACTGTCTTCCTGATTACACTTTCCTCTTCTTGCTCATTATTAATGTCTCTGTTCCTAATTCTTCCACTCCCAGAAACCCCTTGTGTCTTAGTGACTTTATTGCCTTGATTAGGGTGAAATCGATTAAAAAAATATAAATTCTTATTTTAATCCGGGTGAACCAGATTAAAACTTTCCGCAAAAAGATAAAATTTTGAAAATCCAGTGTCTATTATACGCCAGAGATTTTTCTTTTCTAGCAACTGGCAACCGAATTTTAAGGTTGAGTATTATACATGAGCGAGAGATATATACGAATAACGGCATAAATTAATAATTATCGTAATAATTGTTTTCGATAAAAACAAGGTTTTGTAAAGGATAAGAAAAAGAATGAGAAGATATAGAGAAATATGAGAGAACTTCCAAAGGATGAGCCAATGGATAATTTTAGTTGTATTGGAAGGGATAAGGGAGACAATTGAAAGATACAGGCAAAGAGTAAAAGCACTAAAGATGCATGAGATAATAGATAATTTTAGTTGCAGTGATAAAGGAAAATATACAGAAAAAGACTTGAGTAGTGTAGAGGCAAGGGATGAGAGAACAGCCTAGTCATGAGTTGCATTGGAATGGATAAAGGATACAATGAGAAGATACAGGCAAACGATGAGAGTAGTGCAGATAAATTAAATAATGGATAATATTAGTTTTATAGGAAGGGATAAGGAAAAGAATGAGAAGATACAGGCATAGTGTAATGGAAGAGCATAATCATGAGATAATGAATAATTTTAGTTGTATTGGAAGGGATAAGGGAAGCAAGAAGAAGATACAGGCAAAGGTTTAGTGAAGCGCAGATGCATGTATTAATAGATAATTTTAGTTGTATCGGAAAGGATAAGGAAGAGAATGAGAAGATGCAAGCAGTTGGCGAGACAAGAGCAGATGCCCGAGATAATGGTTAATCTTAGTTTTCAACGCCTGTAATTTTTCATCTCAAGCTGGAATTGTCTGGATATATTTGACTGAAAAGCATTAATATCAAACATAGTTACACAAACTGAGCAACCTCCCTAACAGACATAATGTAGTTAGAATTTTCCTGAACCAAATCAAATGACGTCATACACCTGCAACAGCGCCTAGCAATGGTATCTGATTGTGACGTCACGCAGACGTAACAAAATTGCCTTGTTACCTGATTATCTGTGACGTCATTCAACATAATGGTGTGAGCAAAATTTCATAAGCGTTTCTCTGAACTTTTAGTGTTTTATTTTTTCTTTCTTTCAACCTGCGCATGCGTATACACGCAAACACACCAACATTTGAGTTCAACATTGAGAAAAGATCGTTCGGTCCATGTGAACACGAATTTAAAAGGCGTTCCTTAGAACTGTGATAACTTGATGAGTCATCATCATCATCAACACTATCATCAGTGGGGGAGCGAGAGAGGAAGAGAGTGAGAAAGAGAAAAAGAGAGACGGGGTTAACTTCGGCTTTTCAGCCTGATTAATATTCATGCGCATCTGTCAAATGAAAAGAAAAAATTAAAACCTAACATTTTTACTTTTACTTATAAATGCTTGTTGCAAAATAAAATCCTTATATTTGACTTAATAAAATTCATCAGAGGACAAAATGCTTTAGTAAAGATAAATTTTCCTTTTATTCATCTATCTATCTATCTATCTATCTATCTATCTATATATATATATATATATATATATATATATATTACAATGAACCATTCACACAAAAAGCAAATTAGTAAAGTTAATGATATAAAATGACGAAATCCCTTCGCTAAATTTCATAGATGCATTAACCTACTAAACCCTCGATGGATGTTATGATCCTTGCTTTTTAAAACTTTATTGGGTTTTCTCTAAATACGTAAGTACTTTCGACTGTACGCCCAGTCATCATCAGGTATGGAAATTATTTTGTTTTGTTAAAAATTCAGGTAACATCCGAGACGAAAAAATATAATGTGAATCGAAATATGGATTTTTTACATCATTTTTTTATATCATTAACTTATTTTTTGTATGAATGATTCATTTCAATATAGTTTGAACTACACCACATATTTGATATATATATATATATATATATATATATATATGTGTGTGTGTGTGTGTGTGTGTGTGTGTGTGTGTGTGTGTGTGTGTGTGTGTTACAGATGAAATTCACTTTTATTAAAGCTTCATCATTAATAAATGAAAAATCCATTCCTATATATATATATACAGGAAGCACAGTGGAATAGTGGATAACCGCTCGAAGAGACGAGTTCGAATTCCAGTCGAATCCATTATATTCACTTACGTACTAATACCCTTGCGAAAGGTATTAATCCTCTTCTTCCTCCAACTATGGGTAAATAGCAAGAGGGTCTGGGTTCTATAGCCTTGGATAGCAACTGGTCTAGCAGAAGGACATCTCTGAATTCAAATCCTGCGGGTGGTCGTAGTTCACCATATATATATTAAAGTATGGAGCTGATATTTTATATAATAAATAATTTATACAAAAAATTAAATAGCAATGTTAATGTGATTAATGGCGAAATCACTTCGGCAACAGGACATAATAATACATTAACTTACTATCAATTCCTTGAATAATAACATCTTTCGGTCTACACATATTTCGCCTTAGCTTTTGCCTATGTATGGGAAAATTGCTCCCTGAAGATGACAATTTGAAATTGTCGAAAGTACTTGGCATGTGTCTTCCATCAGACAACAACTCGAATGTAAGGATCTTATTATTCAAGGAATTGATAGTAAGTTAATGTCTCATTAAGTTTTGTTAGTGAAGTGAGTTCGGCATTAATTACATTAACATTGCGACTTAATTCTTTGTATAAATTGTTTCTTTATGATATATATATATATATATATATATATATATATATATATATATATATATATATATATTTGGTTGGATTGATGTGAGTTTGTCAGCTCGATCTCTGATATTGAGCGCTTTCTAATAAGTACCGCGCATATAATATATAAATAATTATATATATATATATATATATATATATATATATATATATATATATATTTACAAATTCATGAATCATTCATACAAAAAGCAAATACAAAGGTTAATGATTTAATTGGCGAGAATCCATCATCGCGAACAATTCAAATAATATACAAAAACCCCGAACATGTTTATGAATGAGAAGATCCTTGTTTTATAAATTTCAGTTGCATAAAGTCTTATTTAAATTTTAACCTTAAATTTTAAATTCAAACTCAGCGTTGCGACCGCACGTTCCAAAACAATAACACATTTCTCATAGCATTTTTCGGATTACATCTCTATTTTCGCTGTCCTCTTATTACTGAGAGTAAAAACAAGAACAAAATCTATTTCCATACCTGAGGATGTCTGTAGGAACAGACGAAAGCTTGTAAAAATAATAAGACCTTAAAGACCTGTAAATAAATAAATAAATAAATATACTGTTCGATAAAATTAACAGAGCAGCTCCTCAAATATGCTTATCCACTAAAAATAACGTTAAACAATAAAATAAAAAAAAAATATATATATATCAAATTAGTAAAATATAAGCCAAAAATTAAAATGAGCTAAAAGCTTAAAATATAAAACAAAATAAGGGTTCAATGCTAATGTTGGCGCGTGTTAAATATAATATGATAATATTATTGATACTATTATAATATTATATTCCGCTGTTCAGAGTATGTATCTATCTATCTATCTATCTATCTATCTAAGTCCTTTTCATATATATCTCAGTCTGTTCATTTCTATCTATCTCAGTATGTTCATATCTATTCTAGTCTGTTAATTTCTATCTCCCTCTCTCTCTCTACATACATATATATATATATATATATATATATATATATATATATATATTATTGATTTCGCCCCAAGAAAGGGAATAATGTCACTAAGATGCAACGGATTAGTGAGCGTTAGAGAATATGAGAGCAAAACACTACTAAGAAGAGAGAACTATAAAAAAGCAGCAATTAAGTAGACAGAAGATAACGATTAACATTAAATTTATATTTTTGATGATCAAATTTGACCGAAAAGCAAGAATCCGGAAGAGAATTCCAAAAGCAAGAAGCGCAAAAGTAGAAGAAAATACTAGCATAGAACTTACGGTTACATCTAGTCATTTGAAATATAAAATGGTGAGACCTTGCTGCCAATCTAGTACTGCACTCAAATTCATAGTTTAGGTACACCATAGAAGAAAGTTCGAAACGATTATGAAGAACTTATAGAAAAGGCACATGGAAGTTACAATATATATATATATTGTCATCCACAGACTGACTGTTTCGCCGTATCACAGCTCATCAGTGTGACTAGACGTCCGGTTGCCTCTAGCTAGGATCGAAACCCAGCTGAGTTGGCGTCAGTCAGATATTCTATCACTAAGTCGTTGGCGCACGGCAGGGATGAAGGTGAATTTAAGCGTATTTATTTTTAGATAAACACACAGTGACTGAGAGAACTCGATTCGATTTACCGAAGAGTCTTGCATTATTAGCAGTAATACTGTTTACAAACTCACACTTCCTCCCCAGAGAGCTCAACCGAAAATAAATTTCACTGGAGCATATCTATTGTCATCCACTAACAGACTGTTTCGCCGTATCACAGCTCACCAGTGTGGCTAGACTTTCGGTTGCTTTTAACTAGGCTCGAAACCCAGCTGAATTGGTGTCAGTTGGATATACTTATTTGCGTAAATGCTTTGTTCTTTAATTAAACAATATTAATTACATGTTCGAGAAATTTCGTAGAAATTATGTTTTCTCCGACAGGAATCGAACCTGCATCCTGTACGGAATCACCATTAAGATTGGCGTGCTATGACTGTTCAACCACAGAGAACTTCCGGTTATCCACAACTCGAATTACTGTGGATTTATTTCAATGAGAATCTATCAGAAACATGGTTCGGAGCGTGCCCATGATAACACTGTGCTATTGAAATGACCACTGTGTTCACCTAACTTGACACCTTGTGATTTTTTTTCTATGGGGTTATGTGAAAGGACAGGTCTATATACCACCTCTTCTTACAAGCCTAGAGGAACTTAAGTAGAGAATCACCAAAGCGCTGGAGAATGTTACACAAGACATGCTACAGCGTGTTTGGCAGGAGCTGGACTATCAACTTGACATGTTTCATATCACAGGCAGTGCACATATTGAAACTTTGTGAAATTGGTTATTAAATCTACATCCCTTTGAATATCTTGTTTGAATGTTGATAAATAAATCTCTTATTGTTCAATTGTTCAAGATGAAGCCAGTTTAATTTGCGTTTGCCTGGAACATGTACTTACTTTCGTCCTATATTTGGGACTCATCACTACCGAAATTGAAACCCGGACAGTTACGTTATCAGGCAAACGTCATACCAACTGTTCCAACAGACCTCGGTGACGAAGAGGTAGCGAATCAGACTTGATATAGCGCCACTCGATCACATATTCCGTGGTGGAACTCATTCGAGTTTCTCTTTTACCCATAATCAGACTGCTGGCGAGTTGTAGATCTCAAACGGCTCTAAAACGGTTTATGGATTGGACAGACAGATTTTCTCAGATTTTTCAGTTTTTTAATTGCTTAGACATAGAAAAAAGAAATTCTGGTAAGCGATGAACTTGTATTTCTTTTTTTTTTTTTTTTTTTGGATCACAGATTTATCATTCGGGTTAAAACAATGTTGTCTGCTGCGACTGTAACATTAGTACAGATGGCTGTTAATGGCGGATGTAATTAAAAATGTTGGTGAAGAAAGATAATGGCTAAACAATCAATCAAAAGAGAGAAGAAGACAGAGAAAAATATGAAAGGAAAATTAATTAATTTATGTGTAATTATATTTATTGAAATTGGATTAATTTGCAATTATTAGAAATCAATTAACCCACGGCAAAATTCTTAATATCCTTGGATAAAATAATCCATCACTTCTTTTAATTGATGGAATTTGTCCACAGCTTTATATACCTGAGTTCCTCCAACCCGTCAGAAACGTTGCAAACGATATTAAAAAAAACCCCGACGTCATCGACTACAGAGGTCTAAGGCTAACCAAAAGAGGCAACATAAGTAAATACTTCAAGACTAAAATTTAAACAAGCAACATTTACCTACAACTTTGTGCACATTAATTGAAACAAAACGAATAATTCTGTTATTGTTTACTTTTTTCGTATTTTCCCAATGTAACATGACCCAGTATGCATGTTAGTACTTCGTATGTCGATTCCATGAAATCGCTTCTTGCAGATTGACCACAGATTCTCGATTGGATTTAAATCAGGAGAGTTTCTGGGCCAGTTTATAATACTTTGATTTGCTCACTGATAAGGCTTGCCAGCGTGTTTGTGCAGTGTTACAATTTTCGTAGGCTTCCTTGGAGTAACGTCCATCGCAGACAATGGCCTTAGGACAACTAATTGACAGTCGAGACAATAGTGTCTGGTCGTGATAAACATCTGCTGCAATCACGGATGACGCAATATTTTTCAAGTCCAAACAAATTTCCTCATACAGCTCGAAAATGGATTCATATTACTGCACAGCACTGCAAATAATTTAATCCGAGGAAAAAAAAAATAGATTACACACTGTCACTCAAGTGGGTTTAAAATTGACGGAATATATACAAGCAATATCTACCTATTCCCGAACTAAGTAAATGCTAGAAATGTAATTAATACTGTTTAATTAAAAAAAGCAGAGCATTTACTTCAATAAATTATATCTATAAAATGGAAAATATATGAAATAATTGTCGGACTTAATCCGTTTCACACACACTATATATATATATATATATGTGTGTGTGTGTGTGTGTGTGTGTGTGTGAGTGAGTGTTTTAATGATAACCGTACTTGGCACAAAAATCAAAAATCAAAATGTTGATTGTATTTATTTAACAGAATGCATTGTAGGGCTAAAGTGTAAATGCTCACATGCAAGACCAATTCCTTAACCACAGAGTTACTGAAAAAATGGTAAGAGAGAAAACTATTCACATTCCATTCCTTGTCGATCAGACCGCGAACGACTGCCAGTTACGATGAACGGATCTCCCCTCGAGGAGGAAAAGTGCCTTGGGAGAATATTAGGCCTCCCAATATTCCCACCTGATCTCATATGCGATCCATCGCTAAAGGTGCAGGTAGTCGGCTCCCTGTACCAACACCTCATGCTATCTTCTACTACTTTTATAATGATTTTCCAAGCGTAGCTCAGATGTGGCACAAGGCCGAAAGTATGGGGCACCCAGTGAATATCGAACTCACTACTCAGTTGTAATAATTCTAGCAAGACAAGCTAGTTAACCATTACACCATCCCCGAGGTGCACAATCTTCTACCTTTATAACAGCCAGATCAGACCGAAAATGAATCAGTCAGTCAGTGTGATACAGTCAGCCTGATTGCCTATGCGTGATACACGTGATTCATACCTTTCCCAAGGGTATTAGCATGTAAGTGAAGGCAATGGATTCGATTGGAAAGTCAGTCAGTTATGTGCCATGCGTGATACACGCTTAGGCGATCATGTATCTTTCGATACATGACTGACGAGGCAGATTCTTTTCTCCCCGCAATAGGTTACTATTTCTTTCTGCGGTAGACCAGTTGCCATCCAAGGCTATAGAACCCTTCCTGCTATTTACCCATAGCTGGTGGTGGGAGAAGAAGAGGATGCAAACCTTTCCCAAGGATATTATCACGTAAGTAAATGTGATAGATTCGACTGGAATTCGAATCGCTATCCATTACTCCACCGTGCCTCCGGTCTTGATATAGTTCAAAAGTATCACCGAATCCTTGTTGGAGAAGAAATATTTTCCGCCCTGCAACTTCTTTCTCTCTCTCTTTCTCTCTGTTTCTCTCTCTCTCTTTCTCTCCCTCTTTCTCTCTCTCCTTTTCTTTCTCTTTCTCTCTCTCTTTTCTCTTTCACTTACTCTCTCTCACTCTCTCTTTCTCTCTCTCATATGGCGAGTCTCTCACTGCTCTATCGCTAATAGCATGGAAAGTGGTCGGATGAACTACATTCCTTGTTTTCACTAGGCCTAACCTTCACGGTTAGGACCCGCTCTGCCACTTAACAACCTAACAAACCACCCACAATTCCGCCCTATTCTATCGGCGATAAGGAAATGTCACTCAAACAGCTTGTTCACGCGAACCACAGCCCTATGCTACAGAATCACAAGAGGAAGTTTCGCCGATCACTACAATCTTAAACTGTTCAACGTTCCCCCTCCTATCCATATAAACTACCTCTAAACGTAATCCTCTACCTGGAGTGGCCCTCGTACAGGGTGAACCTTACTGAAAAAAAAAAAGAAAAGAAAAATGAGAGAACGGTACGCCCCTCGTATAACGCGTATTTTGATTCTCCGATAAACTAAATTCAGGTACTGGGTAAGACGATAAACTACGTCCAACAGCAAGGCCTCTGATCAGGAGGTTTTGAGGAGCATGGAACCACCTCTTAATTGCTGGTGTTCCCAGGGCCACTCTGACCAAGGGTGGTAGCACCTGTTAGGGTCCCAGCTATGGGCAAATAGTTAACCCCGAAACTGGGGTAAAAAGCATTATGGAAGTGCAAAAATAAA
>OZ010599.1:7592332-7677332 GCA_963932145.1 Acanthosepion lycidas
TATATATATTAGTTTTAAATCAATATATATATATATATATATATATATATATATATATAAATTTAAAATTAAAAAAAAAAACAGACAACCTTAAGGGTCCACTGATTATATTTTATTTCCCCAGGAAAGTGTTTTTCCGAGTTCCTCAGATCACATTTGCAAGCATAAAAACATATATATATATATATATATATATATATATATATATATATATATATATATATATATATATATATACTGTCTTTATTTTTTCATTATTATTTCGTAATTCTTTTTTCTTTCTTTATTATGATGATGCTTTTTCTTTCTTTTCTACTCTTTCCACTCTCTTTCTTTCGTTCTTTCTTTCTTTTCTACTTTTCTTTTTCTTACGTTCTTTCTTTCTTTCTTTTCTGTTTTTCTTTTTTTTCTCGCTCTCTTTCTTTCGTTTGATTCTAATTTCCGCTGATATTTTATTTATTACTTTTATTTCTTTCGCATTTTTTCCCTATTTACTTTAATGTTTCCTTTATAGCAAAAGAAAAAAGTCCGTTTTTCTTTCACAAGATTTCTTCAAATGTAAAAAAAAAAAGAAGACTTTCTCTACCATTTAATCAATAAATGGAACATTTTGCAGATTTTAGATCTCATGTTCACTTGCCGCCTAAGAATTTGTCCTGAAAATTTAAAACTAAATTCTCTTGATGAACTCAATACTAAAACATGGCGGAAAACAAATATTCCGCCTCACGTTTCGTTTTAGGTCTCGTAATTTTCTTTCAGTTCGATCTGCTGTTATTTGTTTATCTTTTGTTTTATGATTGAACATTTGTTCAATCCAAGGCAAGATGGATTTCGATCGATTTTGTCTTTGATTCTAAATCGATTTTTCTTATTGTTTTTATTTCATTTGATCTTATATTTGAAGGCCTACTTCTTAGCAGTCTTCTTAATCTTGCATCGATTCCATCGTAAATGTTTCATTCAGAGACTTCTAAAAAAAAAGAAACAAATTGCAGTTTTGAACGGAACATTTTTTTTTCATTCAATAATTAAGTAATTCTATTTTTTTTTTTTTGGAAAAAACATAGCTGCCACGGATATCGCTGACTCCAATCAGTGAACAATAAGTTGATTTATTTATAAAATATTCAGGTGTTGAATTAAATATAAGCATAAAATGCATTTTACACACACACATACACACATACACACACACATACATACATACATACATACATACATACATACATATAAAAGTGAACGATTGCGTCCAGCATGTCGCCTCTGAGTGTTGACTTCAATGTTCACTTTTCTCTTCACTAAAATGGATGGAGCACTTTTGTTGCTTGGCGTTTGTTTACATTTGTAAAAACAATACGCTAGATTTGGCTGACCGTTATGTCGGATGACGATGGCTCAGTGGTAGAACCTCTGACTAACACCGCAATCGTTTGGGTTTCGATCCTCGCTTGAGTCATTGGGTTGTCAAGTAGTACTGCGAAACTGTAATGTTCGCGAATCACATAATATACATATTAAAACAAATATTTGTTATTTAGGTAATTAACGTTGCTTATTCATATTTTGGTTATTTTTCAAACATTAAAATTTGATATGTAGATGCAGGTAAAATATTTTTCTGTATGGAATAAGAATCAAAATAAGAAAATGTAATGAATAAGCAACATCAATCACCTAAATAACAAATGTTTGTTTTATATATATATATATATATATATATATATATATATATATATATATATATATATATATATATATATAAGTGAATATTGAAGTCAACACTCAGAGGCGACAGGATGTTTCAAGCTAGACGCAATCGTCAGACATAGCATTTCACTAGCATGAAACAGACTGTCGCCTCTAAGTGTTGACTTCTATGTTCACTTTTATATTTACACACACTCTATCTCAGATATTGAGCACTTTATCCCACGAATATAGCACACCTTAAGACTATATTTCTTCATATATATATATATATATATATATATATATATATATATATATATAATATTTATTAAAAAATTATAACATAAATATGTTATAACATCACTACAAAAATAGCCACTTCTGATGTCTTATCAAGTGATGCTGTTGATTTCAAAATAAAGAGTTTTCTCACCTTGTCAATGCACTTAATCTAGTAATTCTGTTTTAATCAAGCATTATTTGTTATTTTGCTAGCGAAATTAAACTTCAGTCAGGTATTTTAAAAAAATCTTTCGCGATATATATGCTATGTTATACTCTCCAGGCTACCACCTATCCAAGTCGCGTAAATTTACCCTGTGTCTCTCCAGCATTAGATTTATAAACGTTTCTTCTTCCCTCAATCCAAACAAACACCGACATCTCTCACTCTTCACCCGCAGAGCTCGACTATAAAACTTTCTGTTTTCCCTCGATGCTTTCTATCTTTTCTTAATCAAAATGTCCTTATTGTTCTTTGGCACCATCCCCGATCGCATAAACCACCCCGAAATGCCACAAATCTTCTGCGCTCTCATTAGCGTCATCAATGATAAACAAACGGTGCATTTCCCAGCGATTTCGAAACTGCGGCCACTAATCAGGTTTTATATCTAGTCAAGTAGCTTTTGATATGACTGCTTTCTTTCTCTATTTGTCCACGTTTTCGCACACTTCTCGTTAGTTCTCCCGTACGAGATCTCATCCGATGAGACGTTCCTCCCCCAAACATTCCCTTTACCTCCACTTATCGCGTTGACACACAGAGTTAATGACAGCATCCAAGATATTTGTCATTTATTTTTTTTTTCACGCGATCTTGTGTCCGGCGGATAACTGTTCTCGGAGGATTTCATTTAAAGCATGAATTGACGGATTTATTACTTCTGAGTTCAGCTCTGACAGTATCGCTTCTTTTGTTTCACTGATTTGTTTGTCATGGATGTTGACTCTGCCTGGTCGAGGCACCTACCATAGAGCAAATTGCAAACAAGCTCGTCATGCTGCCTATTTGCAAGCGTGCTCCACTTGTGCGTGACTACATTTTATTTAACAAATGTCGATAACGTGTGTGCTGACTGAAAGTGTCACTTACTTTTCGACAGGCATGAGTGGACAGCGTTTCGATTAAAGTAAAAACAATCTGATCGTCAAAAAAAAAAAAAAAGAAAAAAGAGAAAAACAAAAACAAACAAAATCTGAATCGACCTTTTCTCGCGCATGCCGACACATGTTGAGCAGTTTTTTTCTCTAGTAGCTAAATGGTCCTACCTATGGAGTGATGTGGAGTTATTTCGCAGTGGAGGCTTGTATTTGTACTAAGTCGGTCCTAAAATAGGTCGACGTACAAAACGTTAGGAACTTGATATAATAGGTATTACGCAGAGTAATCTTGTTGTGGTCGCTGATACTTTCGTATTCGACTAACTGTCGTCCGACATCGACTGACTGACTGACTGACTGATCGATGATATTCAGTCACTCCGCCCCCCACGAAAGCATCATGTAGCACAAGGCCTTTTTAACGTGGGATCTCCGAGCCCGTGGGCTCGGCCAAAAATATGCCCATTGGACCCGTAAAACGGGTTCAGGGCCGGTTTACCTCCCCGAAAGAGAATCCGCCCTTCGGCGTAGCCTCGTTCGGCTTCCTCCCTGCCTGAAGGCAGAGAGTTCAACCGATCAGCCAGTCGACTGACTGACCGACTGACGATATTCAGTCACCCCCCCCCACGAGGGCTTCATGTGGAACAAGGCCTTTTTAACGTGGGATCACCGATCCCGTGGGCTCGGCCAAAAATATGCCCATTGAACCCGTATAAGCGGTTTACCTCCCCGAAAGAGAATCCGCCCTTCAGCGTAGCCTCGTTCGGGTTCCTCCCCGCCCGAAGGCAGAGAGTTCAATCGATCATCTAGTCGACTGACTGACCGACTGACCTTCGTTATTCTTACTACTCCTACTTATATTAGGTGGTAGAGTCTATTAACTATAGAATAGGTGTGTTTCACCATAATATGGAGTCAGCCTCGAACTAATATTTTTTTAAGCATTTCATCCCAAGCAAGGCGGATGTGCCACTAGCACGCAACGGGTTACAGAGAGACTAAGAGTAAAGAGGGGTGTTTGAGGAAAGGATAAAGAGGAGGGCGGGGATCAGGATCAAGACATCAGAAGATGTCGATTGACATTACATTTATATTTACAGATTATAGTTATCGGGGAAACAAGTAAGAGGAAAGGAGTTCCACTGCCGGGAAGTGCGAGAGAAGACGCTGTTGGAGAAGAGGTTGTTACATTTCACTGTTTCGACAGCAAAAGTGTGGGACCGAGATGCCAACCGAGTAGGAATGGATAACTTTGTTTGAAAGATAGATAGGCTGTCTTTATGATTTAAAAAAAAGAGACAAAAACATTTCACTCCCAAGCAAAGTAATAAAGCCACTAAGACGCAAGAGGTTACTGATGGTGAGAGAGTATGAGAAAAAGAAAGCACTATTAAGGACAGAGAACAATAAAAGAACAAGAATTAAGAAGACAGTTGATAACGATTGGCATCGCACTTAAATTTTTGAAGCTCAAACCTGACTGGAAAGCAAAAAAAAAAAAAAAAATATCGGAATTCCAAGTGCGAGAGAAGAAACTGTTAGCATAGAACTTACGGTTACATGTAGCCAATAGGTTAGCATTTCTGTCCCTCCCTTTTACTGTTGAAACAGTTAAATGTAACCGCCTCTTCTATTCCAACAGCTTCTTCTCTTGCACTTCCATACAGTAGAACTCCCTTCCTCTTACTTACTTATTTCCTTGAGGACATCTGGGTATGAATTTCTGGGTATTACAAACCTAATGTTCATACCCAGATGTCCTCAAGGATACATGGCACAGTGGATAAAGGCGTTGGCTAAATCCAGTGACAGGACCCAAAGAGTGAGTTCAATACCCGGTTAAGGCAGTGGAGAACTTTCAGAGGGAAATTAACAGGAGATAACTGACATCCATTAAAAGCATGGCACGTGGAACTAGAACATTCTACCCCAGTGAGCGAAATAAAGTGTTCAGTTCGACATTCCAATCACCTGAAGAAATATAGGCAGATACAAAACAATTAGGTACAATTTCATCATAAGTACAAGCTATATATATATATATATATTTATTTTAGGAATAGATTTTTCAATTAATTATCTGACATATTTTTATTTTATTGTTTAAACGTTATTTTTAGTGGATAACCATATTTGAATAGACGGTCTCTTTATTTATTGAATATTTTCTTTATCTATTCCCATTTACCGACCTAAATATTAGAAAAATTTTATTAGGAAAATATGCGTTTTCCGGCAGGATTTCAACCTACCTTTCCCTAGGAGAAACCGTCATTACATCCTACATGCTTTAACAGCTCGTCTGCAAAGAAGCTCCTTCCAAACAAGCCCTGAATAGTGCGATTAGTAAATAAACAGGACGTCTCAAATATGGGTATCCACTAAAAATAATGTTTGAACAATAATGTCCCCCCAACAAAAAAAAAAAAAAATGTTTTTAAATAATTTTAAAATTGAATAGAATCTACAGACATTATTTTATTGTTTTTCAACGCCTGTTTTTAAATTCTGGTCTTGGCACTGATGACAACAGGAAGGAATGAAATTGCAAACATCAAACATTTCATTTAGTATTTTTTTGTTCATTCAATGGCTGTTCTCAATTCAGCGATTGTTGCAGGTTTCAACGTGGAGATTTTGTTTTTAAGTATCCCCATAAAGAAAAGTCTAGTGGTCCGAAATCTGGTGCACGCGGAGGTTATTCTACGAAACGGTTTTATTCAATCGACCTGTTTGGCAAGATATCATCAAGGTCGGATCTAACATACTGATGGCAGTGTGGGAGTGCTCCATCTTGCTGAAAATAAAACTCCTCATCTTCAAAGTCTTTCTAACGCTTGAGATGACAGAATGTAGCCGCAAGTCCAAGTAAACAGGACTAGTCAGAGTAGCGTCAAAAAAGAATGGTCCAATTAATCCTCTTGACGATAAACAGCACCATACTGTGACTAATCGTAAATTAACATGATGTTCCACCATAATATACCGATTCTCAAGTCCCCAGGACGTGCAATTCTGGCGTTTCATTGAACCATTTAATTTGAATGTGGCCTTGTCACTCCACACAATCTTTGTTGGAAAGAGTTTATCTTCTACACATCGTGCCAAGTAGATCGCGCAATACTCGTGATTTATTGCTCGGAAATAGAGCAATTGTGGCAAATGATTTTCTAAGCCTAGCTTAAATGTGGCACAAGCCCAAAAGTATTGGACATCCATTGAGAATTGAACTCACTATTCAGTCGTAACTAAGCTAGCAAGACAAGCTTGCTAACCATCGCGCTACGTCGAATTGCCATATCACTCACAATTCTCCACTCTTCGATCTGGATCTTGGGCTAATCTTGGAACGTGACATTTCCATTAACAGCGCTTCAAAATGCGTTGGACAGACGATTTTGAAATACCCCGCAGATTTTCTTGGACTGCTGCTGCTGCTGTTGTCCATGACAATAATGATAATGATAATCTAAGCTTCATAAATATTGAGAAGTGATAGCTTCTTGAAATAGTTATTCTTAGGTAGCTAATAGAATTGGTGGGGGGGGGCACTTATTTTTTTTAAATTTTATGACCCCCTTCGAAGTTATTTAGAACCCCCTCGTTTACTAATATTGCACTTTTGATTCTTTAAATCATTTCTAAATAATTCTTATTAAGACCACGCCCTTTTTTTTATTCTATTTTGAGAAAAATTCTAACACCCACATTTATTGACCCCTCCTTGTCTACGCAGCCTTTTGGGTGATGAATCATTTCCCACCCTACAACCCTTTTCCCACAGAGAAAACATTGCAAGCTTCTCGCTACCTCATCGCTATTTCTATAGTAAATATCCTGACGCGTTACATTCATTTATTCTATCAGTTCATGCCTTCACAGCTAAGACCCACCATTCCATGTATTCATTAATAAGAAGGAGGTTGCATTCATACGGCTTTTTTTCAAGAACAGTTACTTTGTGGAACAGACTCCTGAGAGGATACTTTCCCAATTACTTCAAGTCTAGGGTCAAACTTTATCTATCCTATTCATAATATTATTTTTTTACTACTGACTCTTACGTTCATACAACAACCTTATTCAGTAATACTCTACCTTGAGTGGCTCTTTCGCCTTGTATTAGGTGAGCAGTTAGTAAAATAACGAACCTCAAAGTACATATTTCTTACAGTTGCCAGTAGATAGATAGATAGATAGATAGATAGATAGATAGACAGATAGATAGATATGAAAAGACTGAGATAGATAGATAGATAGATAGATAGATAGATAGATAGATAGATAGATATGAAAAGACTGAGATAGATAGATAGATAGATGGATGGATGGAAAGCATACTGAAATAGATAGATAGATAGATATTAGGTTGGTGCAAAAATGATGACGTAATAATGTCGTTTTTTGACGTATTTTTTAACGTCAAAAAACGACATTATTTCGCCATTATTTTTGCACCAACCTAATAGATAGCTAGATAGATATGAAAAGACTGAAATAGATAGATCGGTAGATAGATATAAACAGATATAGATAAATAGATAGATAGTCCACCAAAAATCTGTTGAGTTTTGTATGCGAAAAAAATCAAAGAAATTGAGAATTGCTTTAAATAAGATTCTATCTATCTATCTATCTATCTGTCTATCTCTGTCTCTCTTTATGTCTGTTTATATCTGTCTGTTTTTATTTCTCTCTCTATATATATTAGTTCAATTCTTGATAATTAGAAAGGATTTTAATACTTTTGTTTTTATTAGTATTCGGATCCTCCTCCATTTAATGCTATTGGTAATTCTAATATTAGCCGTCGTCTACCTAATAAGGAAACATTCAGCATTCGGTGACCGATCACCCAGTTTCTTTTTTCTTTTTTTTCTTTTCAGGAAAACAGATTTCTTGAGTCCAGTAACTGTTATTATTCTTTCCATTGTTGGAGATTTCCTTCTGAACCGTCTCTCTGAAATGTTAGTTAGATTGGCATAGCACAATCTTTTTATCCATTTTGTGTGTGCCGCACAAATTTAAACAAAAAATGAAGAGAAAATGATTTGCAAGACATATTTTCTGGAAACACGTCATCAGGGTTTGCGTACAGACCCCATTAATTTTATACTCTATACTAGATAATCTTAACTGTTCTGAGTAAAAAAAACAAAAACAAAAACAAAAAAAAAAAAACAACAACATCGAATAATTGTAACTTTTCGGAATGACCTTGAGAAATATGTTCCTCGATGGACATCGAGAAGAAAAGGGTATCCAAAAGTTGCAATGATTAAAAAGATTTCTTTTAAAACAATATAAAACACTTGTGGTATAATGCATTTATAGTAAAATTATTTTTCTCGCTGCTGCTACTGCTTTCCGATATTATTACCCTTATTATTATTATTATTATTATTATTATTATTACCATTATTATTATTATTATTATTATTATTATTATTATTATTATTATTATTATTAAGCCTCCTTCTAAGAGGTTTACTCTTTTCGTTTCCAGTAAACTTTCCCTACCGAAATTCCATAATTTATTCGCCATAGAACCACCGCCTTTTTGAGTAGCAAATTGATCTAATTTACTAAAGGAGAATAAAAGCCAGTAGCGAGAATTTCTGATGAAATGGAATCAGCGAGGAAAGAAAGAAAGCCAATGACAGCCTAATAATAATCAAATATGACCCACTTAAAAATTTGCTTCAGGCTCCCCACCCCCGACCATCACATCAGGAAAAAAAGTACGAAAATGATATTATCTACTTATTTAATAAAAACATTCAAAAATAAAAAAAAAATACTAATATCTATCTATCTAGCTAGCTAGATATATAGAAAACAGACTGAAATAGATAGATAGATAGATAGATAGAAAGCAGACTGAAGTAGATAGATAAATAGATAGAAAACAGACTGAGATAGATAGATAGATAGATAGATAGATAGAAAGCAGAATGAAATAGATATATATATATATATAAAGTAGACTGAAATAGATAGATAGATAGATAGATAGATAGATAGATAGAAAGTAGACAGAAATAGATAGATAGATAGAAAGTAGACTGAAATAGCTAGTAGATAGATAGATAGATAGACAGATAGATAGATAGATAATAGATAGATAGAAAGCAGAATGAAATAGATAGAAAGTAGACTGAAATAGATAGATAGATAGATAGATAGATAGATAGAAAGTAGACTGAAATAGGTATATATATATATATATATATATATATATATATATATATATAGATAGATAGATAGATAGATAGATAGATAGAAAGCAGACTGAAATAGATAGATAACCAAAAATCTGCTGAATTTTGTATGTGAAAAAATCGATGAAACTGAGCATTGCTTTAAATAAGATTTTTTCTTTGTTTTTTCTTTCTGTCTCTGATTCTGTCTACCTGCCTGTCTGTCTGTCTCTCTTTCTGTCTCTTTCTCTCTCTGTCTCTCTCTCTATATATATATTATTTCTTCCTCACACACACACACACACACACACACACATATATATATATATATATATATATATATATATATATATATATATATATATATATATGAGGAAGAAATAATTCGTTTAAACATATTTTATTCGATGGAACTATACAACGGACCCTGTTTTGGGAGTCACCATTGTCGATCAATAAATCATTAGAAATGTGTAAAACAACTCACCGAAGTTGTACGTAATGTTCCGAGTCCGTTGGCCCCTCTTGTTCCTTTTCAAGCCAAGATGGTGGAAAGTCACGAGATTGCTCGTGAGAAATTTATATTGTTAAAGCTGCGGTATTTCAAATGAATCTGGGTTCATATATTATAGTCGGGGAATAGATTGTAGCCTCATGCGGCTAAAATTACCCTGTTGCTTTTTTTTTAAATTATATCTGCAGAATATTTTTGTATTATCGACCATGATATGATGGTAATTAGTAGAGCACTGTGGATATATGGTAATTGTTTATACATTGCATTTGCTTGGAGAGGTGATGTAATATTTCTCGAGAGTATTGGTGTGGTAAGATCAATATAAGTTGATGTTTATGATATATATATATATATATAATATATATACATAAAGCAAAAAAAAAAGTGATAGAGTGAAACAATAGTCCGTCACCGTTTCTTGTTGCTTTCTGTATATTGTTCTTCTCGAACGAATGAAAAAAGGTGACGTTTCACAAGCAGGACTGTTCATAACCATTTTCGATTCTCACCCGTCGAAGTGCTGTTGAAATGCACTGAAACCAAGTTGCATCTTTGTAGTGAGTAAAATGGTTTTGTCTATATGATAAAATTATAATAAATAAATAATTATCGCTCTACTATCGGTATCGATCCCTCTTTTCGATTAATGCTGTGAACGTTGGAATTTATATATTACATTCGTTCTCATTGCATCGGATATCTATCTATCTATCTATCTATCTATCTATCTATCTATCTCTCTCTCTCTCTATATATATATATATATATATATATATATATATATATATATATATGTGTGTGTGTGTGTGTGTGTGTGTGCGTGTGTGTATAGGCTTCGTTAAATAAATGTATGTATGTATGTATCCAGGTAAAATGAGAGCAAATAGAGTATGATTCCACTGTACGTAACATTTAATTTAAAAGAGGGCTCAATACATAATAGAGCTGAATATTATTTATTTTAGGATTTTAAAACATGTTATAAAATTTTTAATTTTTCTCTCCTAAATCTTATTCTGCTACACATTTACTCAAACTTAGTGTGTTGGTATGTGTTACTTTCCTCTGTTCCTCTTTTCTTCAATACGTCCTGTGAGTATCAAATTTTCCAGGCCTTCTTTCCTCCTGTCCTAGAAATATCAATTCTCTCATTCTGATTTTAAGTATATTCCTCCTTTTTGTTTCCATTTTTTTTAAATTTGTCGTTGCTCACATCCATAGCATTCTCATCATCCTTATGTAGAACCCTATTTCTCTTGCTTCCCGCATTCACTGGCATATCGGAGGATTGATATTGCATAACAGTTCAATACTCTTTTCTTTCTTTCAAACGAAATTTTTCTGTTTCTTAATACTTTGCTTTTGAAAAGCATCTTTCGCTGTTCCAATACGTCTTCGGATTACACTGTCAAATTTCCTGTCGTCTGTTACAAAATAATTCAATTCCTATACTTGCTTGTATTTGACGTTCCCAATTTGTAGGCGCATCTTGGGCCGTCCCTTTTGCTAGTGACTACGCATTCTGTCGTCTTACAAATGACGATTAGTCCTTTAGTGCCACAAAATAGTAAATATATTGCCCAGTTAAAAATAAAAAAAATAATAAGCAAACTGTTATTTATTTTTAATTAATTTAATAGACCCATCCTTGTTGCTTAAGACTTCCTTATTTGTCAAATGTTCTTTCTATGGTATACTTAGCAATTATTGAAGAACAACATCTCTTTTCCCTTAAATCTCTTCTTCCTCTTTGAAATTATCAATGCTACATAAGAGCATTGCCATTACATAGCAGTTTAACACTCTTTGTTTCTGTTGTGGATTCCGGGATGAAATCCGGTCTCAAATGAATGACAAACGCAGGAATGAAATATAGCAAATAAATGTATTGACGTAATAATACAATTGGTAATACGGTTAGTAGATTCAGAAATGCGGTTAGTAGCAATAATAATATATATACAGTCTGGGAAATTCAGTATCGAAGTATGACTTCCTTCTGAGTCTACGTGCTCGCAACTGCGACTCCTCCAAAGCGGTTACCTCACATTCTCACTCTTTCACTGTATCACTGTATCACTGTATCACTCCCGGGTATTCATCGGCAGCAGTACAAGTACACACTGGCGAGTCCACTTGTATAAAAAGGGGTGGACCCCTTAACAGTTACTAAGGACATTTTTCTGTTTCTTAATACTTTACTTAACTTGTACAAGTCATCTTATGCTATTCCAACGCGCATTCAGATTTATTTATTACATTTTCAGCTTTCTGTTATAAAGTTTCCCAGAGTTAAATCTCTTTACTTGCTTGATTTTGACATTTGTAGCTCATATCGTGTCTTGCCCCCCTCTTGTAAGACACCATAATGTTGATTCGCAAAACAGCAAAAAAAAACTAAAATAAATAAATAAATAAAATAATAATAACAAAAATTGCAATGTGAGCACTAGTAAAAAAAATGTTTGATGAGACATTAGGTTTACAAGTCCCAAAAAGTCATACATAAATGTCCTCAAGGTCAAAGGGCCCAGTGGATAAAGACGTTGTTTAGATCCAGCGACTAAACCCAAAGAGTTGTGAGTTCAATAAAAAAAAAAACAAAAAAAAACCCAAAAAACCTCACACACAAAACCAAAAATTGGAGCTAACTGACACATCCAGAAGAGGCATGGCACGTGGAGCTAGAACAATCTACCCCGTTAGATAAAATAAAGGGTTCGGTTTAAAATTCCAATCACCTGGAGAAGGCCGGAGCATACAACAGCCGAAACGTGGTGAAAAATGGCAATGAAGTTGAGGATAACAGCCCGAAAAATGTAAATAATGCAAGTAATCATAATACCTCATCTCAGGGATATAGACAGATAAGCAGTGATTGTATATAAAGAAAGTTAGTACTATCCAATCTTGTCGTTCTTCTATTTAAATAAACAAATTTACCGATGGAAAATTCATGTTTCTATTTTATCTTAAAATGAAAACAGAGCCTGCTTAAATACTGTTTATCCAGCTTTTGGTTAGTGTCTATAGATGGAACTTTGAAGTATAAGGTCATGGGGAGCTGAAGATATTCTGCTCGGATTTCAGAATCTATATTTATGATTATTTTCAGTTGTCAAAAATGCAGCCATAATCTGAAATGATTTATTTTGATTTTGCTTATTTTCAGAGACTCGGGTTCGGGGAAGATGTTGCAGGAGCGACGTTTATGGCGGCGGGAAGCTCAGCGCCGGAGCTTTTTGCATCATTAATAGGTAATGTCTTAGTTTTCTTTCTTTCTTTTTATCATCTCCCTCCCCTCCGTTTCTATCTGTCTTTTTCTCTCAAACAAACTCAACAACTTTTACAAATATCTTAGACAAACCAAAAGGCAAATGAATAACTAAATCTGATACAAGAACAAGAGAATGAAATTTCATCAAAAAGGAAAAATAATTATATTTATACATGTTTGGTTAAAGAACAACAGAAGCTGTTTGTTAATAACTTTTTTTTTATCGATATTTAAAAATATTTTCCTGGTTTCCGGTGATATATATATATATATATATATATATATATATATATATATATATATATATATATATATATGTGTATATATATATATATACATATACACACACACACACACACACATATATATATATATATATATATATATATATATATTATGAAATGAACAAAGTCCGACAATTATTTTAAGACATTTTTTTATGTTTATACGTTCTTTTTATAGATACAAATATTTAAGTAAATGCTCTGTTTTATAATAAACAGTATTAACAACATTTACCGGCCTGAATGTTCGAGAAATTTTCATAGAAAATATGCATCCTCCGACAGGAATCTAACTTGTATCCTATACGGAACCGTCATATAACCTGACGTGCCTTAACCAGTTGGGCCACAGAGGAGTGTTCGCTTAGCAAGGTCGATTTTACTGTTTTTTAAACACAATTCTCTATGATTTTCTCTCATTTATTCATATCTGCTCAATGCGTATCCAAATGTAAACAAATGACGTCACACATTATGAAATGGACAAAGTCCGACAATTATTTTAAGACATTTTTTATGTTTATATATATTTTTATTTTTTATGTTTGGTATAAACAGAGCTCAATGTAAGTAACAAGGAACTAATAATAATAATAATAATAATAATAATAATAATAATAATAATAATAAATCAAGAAAATCCTTCCAAATCCATCTCGGTTATGATTTATTTCATGAATATTTTTATATTCATCTCTTCAGACCGAAAGTTTTTTAGAAATAGAATCAATCCAAACAGACAGATGAAAAAAAAAGGGCAAAGGGGAAAAAGAGAAAAGAAAAAGGATAAAATTTAATAATAAAAAAGGAAGAAAGAAAAAGAAAAAGAAAAATTTCAAATATCATTTTTAATTATTATTAAATTTTTTTCCTTTTTTTCATTTTCCCATTTTTTCTGTGTGGACTGATTGATTCCATTTCTAAAAAAAAAAATCCGTATGAAGAGATGAGTATAAAAATATTCATGAAATAAATTATGACTGAGATGGATTTTTATGGTCTTCTTGATTTATTATATCTATCTATCTATCTATCTATCTATCTATCTATCTATCTATCTATCTAATGAATTAATTTTTAATTTGATATTTTTATTGCTTCAAACGCTACTACAGTGAACAATTATATATCTGTGTATATATATATTTGCTGTAACCTAGAAAGGGTTACTGAATGAAGAATAACCAAAATGGAGGTTGGAAATGAAATGGTAACCTTTACAACATCGCCAGCTGTGTGAAGTAGGTAAACCACTACTAATGGTGGACTACTTAGACTGCATATTACCCCCACTTACAATAACGTCCAACCTATTTATGAGGATTGGGACATACCCATTAATGTTCATAGGTACTGTATATAACAATTAGCTTTTCTTTTATGACGTAATTCTATTTCAAATTTGAAGTGTTCAATTAATAATGTTTCAGAGGAATATATACCTACATATATATTTGTTGTAACCTAGAAAGGGTTACTGAATGAAGATCGATCAAAACGGACGTTAGAAATGAAATGGTAATCTTTATAACATCAACAAAATACAATACTCGCCAGCTGCGTGAAGTAGGTAAACCACTACTAGTGGTAGACTACTTAGACTGCATATTCCCCCTTACAATAGTGTCCAACGTATTTATGAGGATTTAGACATACCCATTAGTGTTCATAGGTACAGTATATAACAATTTCTAAAGAATTAATGGATTTCTTTTTTAATTAAAAAGCTACTACAAAGAGTGCGTATTACGTATATCTTGAGAAATCTCAAGAAAAGAAACTTCAGGAATCGAACCTACGTACTCCATTGTAGCAGAAACAATCTTTTGATCCAGCGCGCTTTACCACTCGGCCACGAAGAGCTTTCACAGTACCTCAAGTCTCTGATTTCCATTTTCCGTCACTAAGATATTTTTCCCGAAAGCTCGTATCTGCTCAGTTTCGTATCCAAAACGCAAACAAAGCAATTTCTAAAGAACTAATGGATTTTATTTTTCACTTCAAACTCTACTACAGTGGATACTCATGTTCGAAATAGACGCCCTATTTCAATCACTTTATTAGCTGTTATATTTCTTTAACTCTTCAAATTTCAAATGTATAACTAATTCTAATTTTTATATTTTCATTTTTAAATTTTTTATGTTAATTTTTTATGTTAATTATATTTTATAATTGGCCTCTTTTCTAAGAATTCTCTTTCCTTTTACCATTCACATCTCTTTATCTATATATGTTAGGGTTGTTTTTACATATTACTTTGTGTTTTTAAGTATAACTATATTTTTTAAATATAACTTGTTTTTAGATTTAACTTATCTTTAAAGTTAAAATTATTTATTTTATTTCTAAATATATAATTTATTTTATTTTATTATATTATATTTTTATTTTTAAATATTTTTATTCTTTAATAAAACCTATTGATTTTATTAAATAATAATTTTTTTAAATATATTTTACTTGATTTTAATATATTATATGGTTTATTTTTAATTTATTTTAATATATCTTATTTTTAAATATAACTTGACTTGGACGAGTATTTGATATAGTATTTTTACTTTATATAATTTAAGGTTTTTAAAAAAACCCTTTTTCTTTCCTCTCTTAGTTTCAAATTAACATTTTACTCATCATATAATCCCAATTTAATATCATAAGCTTAATAACTGGGTTTAACTTTATATAACCTCTTCCTTTTAAGACTAATACCGTCTATCCTCCTCTGACTACTATCTCGTGGCTTTTGGGTGACTGAAACATTGAAATGGATATATTCTGTATTAGTTTTTCGACGGTTTTTTTTTGTAGCTGTTACAGTTAAATTTCGAATTCTGACACGAACTCAGTATATACCGGGGCTGAATAAGACTGACGAATTTTTCGTCGGTCGAAATAAGCCTATTTCTCATATGAGGTAATTTAGGATTTTATTGTCTACTAAATAACTAGCTATATATATATATATATATATATATATATATATATATATATATATATATATATATATATATATATATATATATATATATATCACTGGGTTGATCATGTTGTAAGGATGAGTGACAACAAAATACCTAATGTCTTCATGTATAGCCAGCTTGACAGTGGACAGAGGAGTATTGGACAGTCGTGGCTCAGGTAGAAAAACACGCTAAATAGGAACCTCTCAGCTCTCAATGTACTTTATACTAACTTCACACACAAACACATACAATATATATAGTTAAATCATACATTTTAGATGCATCAAGTGTGGTCTTCAGTGATGCACTATTCTCATCGGCGATTTCGGGTTACGTATCATATTGGCCCCAACAGCAACAGCAATATATATATATATATATATATATATATATATATATATATATATAGTGCTGTGGGAAAAAAAGTCTTGTTTTTTCTTAGTATTTTAGATAAAAAATAGAGTTTAAAAAATTGTGTATATGTAAGGAAAATGAGGTATTGTATTCAATTTTACAAAAAAAAAATCTTAAGAAACAAACCTAAAGTATGTTATTTTTTATAAATATTTACTGTGCAAAAAAAATGACTGACTTTTTATACTGTATTAATTATGTACAAATTTAATTTAATATTTTCTTAAAAAATAAAATTTAGTAAAATAAAAACACAAAACATTTGATTTTTAGAACTTTGTTGACTCGGTCCTGCATACTCTTAATGGAATTTTAGCAGTTGTCATCTCCTAGCAAACTGTTCCAATCCACAATAAATTTTTCAATCAAAGCTTCTTTATTTTGAATGATTTTCTTCGAAAGTCTCAAATTTTATTACGCTCCATAAATTCTCGATTGAGCTTAGTTCAGGAAACTGTTGTGGCCATACCATAACATTGATATTTTTTTCGGAAAAGTAATTTTTCATCTGCTTTGATGTGTAGCAGGGAGCATTGTCGTTTTTTTTTAAGCGTTTCACCCAAAGCAAGGCGGGAAGCCACTAGGACGCAAGGGGTTACAGAAGATTTGGAGCAAGATCAGATAGGAGTGATAGAGGAAAGGATGAGGAGAAGGATAGTGGATAGATCAAGGCAACTGGAGATATCGATTGACATTACATTTGAATAGTGCGAGACATGAAGCTATTGGAGTAGAAGAGACGGCTATATTTAATAGTTTCAACAGTGAAAGGGTGAGAGCGGGATGCCAGCCTCGGAGGTCGCTTGAATTCATGAAGACTGGGAACCAGCGAATGCAGTTCCTCGGAGCAATTACCATGAAAGTATTTGTAAAAAAGACAGAGAGAGGTGTGTCTGTGACAGAGCGACTGTAGACGAGATGCGAGAACTTGCATAGAAATAAGATTTGATTGATCAATTTCGAGTTTTTCGGCAAATGTCAATAAGCAGATCTCCAATATTTTTGAGTATTGAGTGCTGTTCAGCGTTTTGTCTATTGGTTTGTAAAATCCAGTATCACTGATTGAGAAGCAATCCCAAACTATAAAAGTGACAAGTTCACAGTATTAACTGTCATTTTCAAGGGGTTTTCTTCGCTCCACCGTCTGATTTTCGTTCTTTTGTCTTTTGAAAACATTTCAATTTTTGTGTCGTCGTAGAAAAGAACATTTTTTTTTCAATCAAACTCATTGAAGGATTAGTAATTTTTTGCCCCTGCTAAACGTTTAGTCTTATGTATTTTATTTAGAAGTGGCTTAAAAACTTTTGAATAGGCTTTGTAACCTTCGTTCAAGGGACATCTACGTACAGTAGAGGAGTTGACGCTTACTTGGAGATCATTTTTCAAAGAATCAGCAATTTCTCTATTGGTAATTGACCGGTTTCGGTTAATTTCTCTAATGATTTTGCAGTCGGTTCTCTCATCGATCTTGTATTTTCTACCCCTGTTTTCTACCTTGACAAATGTTTCACTGGAATTGAAGCTTCTCAAAACCCCCGAGACAGTTGATCGAGAAGTGTTGACACTATTTGCAATTTCTCGAGTCGATTTACCAGCTTTTGCTAGAAAAACTATTGCTACTTTAACAGATTGCGATATGTGCTTATAGCTTTTCATAACAAATCCCTAATTAATTATATTTTTGGTTTCTTTTAGATACTTTAAAATAATTCTAGAACTTTCTAGAATTTTTCAGAATATTCTGGAATAAAATTACGGAAATAAAATTACAAAGTGTTTTAAAATGACCCATTTTTTAATGAGTCACTTTTTTTTTCACAGTAGAAAACTTGTTAAATAGTCAAAAATAGTCATTTTTTATGTTTTTTCTTCAAAAAAATGTTCCGAATTATGTTTTAATTTTATTAATAATATGTATATTTTTAATTTAACCCTAGAACACTAACCATGGGTATATAGTACCCAGCACAAATTTTCCTATTTTTTCTTTCAGTACCTGATTTTCTTACCTAAATAATATGTTTTATAGTTCCTATTAATGTTAACTCAAAGTACAAAGTTTGAAGTGCCTGCATGTAAAATACAGTGTGTCCATTAAGTTTGTGTGCACATCAAAAAATTTATAACTTTATTTGTATTTGCGATAAAAATAATTTGTAAAAAGGATTAGAAAGAAGTAAATCTATATTTTTTTAGATTTTATTGAAATTTTATTTAAGTTTCCACATGTCCTCCATCATTAGCAATACAAAGGGTAATACGATTTTGCAGTTCACGGAAAACATTTGCCAACTGATTTACAGTAATGCCTGAAATCACATTATTTTAGCTATACTTAAAACTAGCTACATTAAACTTTGACATTTTTTATAAATTATTTCTATCGCAAATACAAATACAGTGTAACCCGGATATAAGAGAGTTGTCGGGACCGGAGAAGTCGTCTCTTATAATCGGGTTTATCTTATATCAGGGTTTGGTCTATTTTGTTTAGGTAAGTATGGCTCTAATTTGGGACCAGAGACAATCTCTCTTATATCAGGGTCTCTTATATCCGGGTGACATTGTAAAATTATAAATTTTTAAAGTGCACACGAACTTTATGGACACACTGTATTTCAAATAAAGATTTATATTTAATATTTTTCTTTTTGTTGATATTTTCAAAATCCAGTATGGTTAGTAGTGATGTAATTTTAATTGATGGTTAGTGTTCTAGGGTTAAAAATAAATATTTTTTTTTTATTTGTAATTAAAATTAAAATAATTGAAAAAATATTACTGAGTCACTTTGTTTTGCAAAAGCGCTGTATATATTTTATTTTTCACCATTTAACCGACAAATTAATGCTTGAAATAACACAGTGCTTTATTTACTTATTTGCAGGTGTTTTCGTCACAAAAGGTGACGTTGGAGTGGGGACGATTGTAGGATCAGCGGTGTTTAACATCCTGTTTGTTATTGGTCTTTGTGGCTTGCTCGCAGCACAGGTGAGCATCTTTTCTTTTTAACGCGTAGCATTCATTTCAACCATGTCAAAAAAAAAAAAAAAAAAAAAAAATCTAAGCCTTCCAGATTCGATCTTTGAAATTTTCTTTAAATGCAAAGCTCAGTGCTCAAATCTTCTACATCGGTGTGTCGTTAGTAATTAGTGGATCACGGCTCTCCACAACTTCCTGTCCTTTGTTTCTCTAAAGAATGTCCTTTTACTGACTTCTTATTTCATTTTCTGAAATTCATTTCCACATGTTAGGTTTGTGGCACGCTGTCTACTCTTATTTTCTTCAATATATCTTATGTGTATTATATTCTCCAAGCTCTCTTTCCTCATTATGTGTTCCAGAAATTTCAACTGTCTCTCTCTTATCCTGAGCATAAATATACTTTCACATATACGTTCACATTTTTCTTAAAACTTCCCTGTTGCTCATATGTTCCGTTTATGTTATTCTCAAACTTTTTCCGTAGATCTACATTTCTGTTGCTTCAAGTCTCCTTTTCACTGGCGAGGAAATTATCTAGCCAGTGGCGGATCAACATTTTTGGGACCCTGAAGCTTGAACGTATATGGTGAGCGACAAGTAATAATAGATTCGAGTATCCAATTGCCAAAATGTCGGCTATAAATACATCTACATTTTTGTTGCTTCAAGTCTCCTTTTCACTGGCGAGGATATTATCTAGCCAGTGGCGGATCAACATTTTTGGGACCCTGAAGCTTGAACGTATATGATGAGCTATTCGCGACAAGTAATAATAGATTCGAGTATCCAATTGCCAAAATGTCGGCTATAAATACATCTACATTTTTGTTGCTTCAAGTCTCCTCTTCACCGGCGAGGAGATTATCTAACCAGTGGCGGACATTTTTGGGTCCCTTGATCTTGTACGTATATGGTGACCCATTCGCGACAAGCAACAATAGATTTGAGGATCCAACAGCCAAAATGTAGTCGATGAATAAATCTATATTTCTGCTGCTTCAAGTCTCCTCTTCATCCATTAGAAACTTGTCCAGCGTTCTCTGTCATTCAAGAGAATTCATATTACATAACATCCCTTTAGAAGCTAAGGAGATACAAACAAATGTCTTTAATGGCAATGGTAATTATGAAATAAACCGTTTTCATTAATAGCTGAAAAGTTAATGGCACTGTCATTTGAAATTTATAAAATCTTTTTATGAAAACTGATTTTCAGGAAATTAGCCTTCTCAAGTCTACTAAATGTTATAGCTCCTTCTAATACTAATTTCCTTCCAAACCTTGAGTCTAATGTCGTGTTGATAGTCAAGATTTTGATTATATTCTTATTTTCTCTTCTAGTTAACCATTTCAGTTGTTTATTCTGTTGCAAATGTTCAAGTAAGGTCAACTGAAATATATAAAACCTTTTTATTAGGTTGGTGCAAAAATAATGACGTAATAAAGTCGTTTTTTGACCTATTTTTTAACGTTAAAAAACGACATTATTACGTCATTATTTTTGCACCAACCTAATATTAAAAGAGTATTTTTCAGGGAATCAGACTTCTCAAGTCCACTAATTGTTATAGCTCTTTCTAACACTGATGGGAGTTCCCTTCCAAACCTTAAGTTTAATGTATTGTGGAAAGTTAAAATTTTGATTTTATCCTTTATTTTATTTTCTAGTTTTCCAGAAATCACACTGCCCATCATTGTAGACTAACTTAAAAAATGCCCTATCAAGAAGCATTTAGGCTAGATCCTGCGGAAGGCTCTTGATTCGGCTTCATCACAGTAGTTAGGGAAGAGTAGATGCGATAGGCAACAATAAACTACAGAAAAACTCATAATTGATCGTTGCGTTTAAGTATTACATTAATATTTAATCTTACCCTTTAAAAGTACAACATTAATTCTTCTGCCGCCACTTAATTTAAAGACAATTTGATGTACGTATGTCTTTACTTTTCATACAAACAATTATTTTTATTTCATCGGTGACTTTCCCTGGATTTCGCAGTTAATTTCAATTATTCCCAAATTTGTTTCCAAGTTATAAAAAAATTTTATTGTACAAAATTCTGGCGCTGAAATTTACGTAAAAATCCTTGAAAAGAATCGCAGTAATGAAAAGTTGGGAATCCAAAATTACAGGATTGCAGATCCAGGTCCGGATCCGGCTCGGAATGTTTTTAATTTGCTCACGGAGTCGGCCTGATTTCAGAATGGTATGATATTTTGGGCTAAGGCCTCTAGGAGTAAAGTTGAAAACACTGACAATTTTATTTTGAAACATTGTAATTTGAGAACAGTATTTTTTCATTTGAGCATGAGCTATTGAAAGTTAGAGAGTTGTGTCCCTTTAATTCTTTCATCAGCAGAAGCCAAGATGGCGGAATCCAAAAACAATCGCAGTAATAAAAACACAGGAATCCAAAATTTCAGGACTGAGGGTCCGGATCCGGCTGGGAATGATTTAGTCTGCTCACGGAGTCGGCCTGATTCCCAAATCGTATGATATGTTGGGCTACGGCCTCTAGGAATACAGCTGAAAAAGTGTGACATAGTGACATTCACATTTATTATATAGATGAGAATGATTAAAAGCCATGATCCATGTGTTAATTCAATAATAAATGTCTGAACTGATGGAATGGATTCCACCATCTTGGTTCCTGCTGATAAAAACAATGAAAAGGGCTCAACTTTCTGACTTTCAACAGTGGATAAAGGGGTTGGTTAGATCCAGTGACATGACCTAAAGTGTGTGAGTTCAATACCCAGCTAAGGCAGTGTAAAACTTGCATAGGGGAATTAACAGGAGATAACTGATCACTGGCATCCATTAAACATGGCACGTCGAACTAGAACAGTGAGCGAAATAAAGGGTTCAGTTCGACATTCCAACTACCTGAAGAAGGCCGGAGCGTACAACGGCTGAAATGTTGTAATAAATATGGCGACAAAGACGAGGATAATAGTCCGAATAATGTAAAAAATGTCATACTTCTCATTAATATGTGTTATGATGAATAAATACAATGATTCTTGTGTTAATGTTATAATAAATTGTTGCATAGTCTTGACAGAATTTAGGGACAAAGAATGAAATCGAAAATGTCATACCATTCATTATTATTATTATTATTATTATTATTATTATTAAAGGCCAAGTTCAAAGTATTGATTTTATGATAGATAGTTGCTTAGGCCTAAAAGAAGTTAGAAACAAATAAACAAGGAAAAAAAAAGTCTCACTGTTCATTATTATGTATTATGATAATGAATTGCCAAGATCCAATTCATTTTATAATAAATTGTCAAAAAAACATGAACAAAAAAATTGAGCACAAACGTCACGCTTTTAATTATTATGTATTATGTTGATTAAATGCCATAATCCACGTGTTAATTATATAATTAATTGTTGCGTAGTCCTGACAGAAGTTAGAGACAAAAAGAAATAGAAAAGGTCACACTGGTAATTATGGATTATGATAATTAAAGTCCAGGATCGATGTGTTAATTCGATAATAAATTGTTTCATCGACCTGAGAAAAGTTACGAAACAAAGTAGACAGAAAAAAAATCACATTTTTCATTATGATGTATTGAAATAATTTCCAGGCTTCTTTTCTTAATTTTATAATAAATTGCTGCATAAACCTGTCGGAAATTAGATACAAAGAAGGAAACAGAAAAAAACTCACACTGTTCGTTATGATATATTAATATGCTTAAAGGACAGGTTCCATCTATTTTATGAGAAATTGTTGTATATGCTTCACAGAAGTTACGAACGAAGAAATAAACTGAAAAAGTCACAATGGTCATTAGCAAGTAATATCATTATTAAAAGCCAGGAACCATTTGCTAATCTCTATCTAGAAAAGGCAAGGTGTGTGTGTGTGTGTGTGTGTGTGTGTGTGTGTAACGAATGCACGGCCGCAATTTTCGACGGATTTGCACCAAAATTTACATGCACATGCTCCAAGTTAGCGGGAAGGTCAAGACTGACTTTGCATTTCCCAACTCCCATCGATAGCGGAAATAATCGATTTTTTCATGCTTCTACGGAAGTTTTCATGTAGTTTGCGGCCATTTTCTACTGGCCAGTGTGAGAGCCTATAGCTGGCTGCCACAAATAGGCAAGAAGATTCTATTGGCCGGCGTGAGAGCCAACAGCTGACTGACACGAATGTTAACTAGCATGCTAGCATGCCAAAAAAATCGATAGCTGCATTCGTCACAAGTGAGAAAAATTTAAATCTGCATGGCACTTTACTCCAATTGGCAAGAAGTAAGGCATGTAGCAACATCAGCACGGCAAAGGGCACTCCTTTAAAGGCAAGGAAGGGTAAAAATATTTTAAGTCAAGTGATAGCGATTGCTGTATGAGTCGTACGATTTTTGAATCAAGCACGGGCAACGCCGGGCCATGCTGCTAGTCTATATATATATATATAAAGTTGTTGTCTCTGTCTGTTTGTTATCGAACTCCTCCTAGGGTTTTATAGATAGACCCCCCCCCCATAACCATCTATATTGTGAAACTGCATTACCAAAGGTACATGGATATGTATATTTCATTTTGACCACAGGGTGTTCCCGGAAGTTGGGGGGGGGGCACAAGTGCTCCATTTAAGTTTTTTCCCTTTAATTTAAATCAAATTTAAATTTGAACAAGGGAATGTCTGTATCCAAAATACAGGAGGAAAAAAGCCAGAAGATGGAGATCACATCGGCAAGATCATTCTGATCAAAAAGAGTCCCCGAGGGCTAGGGCACCGCCACCCCACTGAATTTTTTCCCCTTTGATATAAATTAAATTTAAATTTGAACAAGGGAACAAGGGTACTTGTATAAGTATATTTCATTTTGATAGCAGGTGATCCACGGGGGCACCAACCCCCCGCTGAATTTTTTTTCCGTTTCATTTAGATGAAATTTAAATTTGAATAAGCGAATGACTCGTATGCAAAGTATAGGAGAAAGCCAGAAGATGGAGGTCACATCAGCAATATCAAAATGAAACAATATGGGCGTCAATTTGAGCAAGAAATCACTAATCAGTGGGTAGTGTCTTACAAGACATATTTTGGGAGACAATTCAACTCTCATATGTTGAAACCTGTTCATCAAGTATTGCATCAAATACATATCAAAGGGGTTACATCAAGTTTTGTATATCCCCTCCCAGTGAAAAATTTTCCCTTTGATTTAAATGAAATTTAAATTTGAACAAGGGAATGGCTCCTATCTAAAATAAGGAAGGAGAAATCCAGAAGATGGAGGTCACATCAGCAATATCAAAATGAAACAATATGGACATCAAGTTGAGCAAAAAATCACCAATCAATGGGTAGTTCCTTACAAGAAATATTTGTTGCGATAATTCAACTGTCATATGTTGAAATCTGCTCATCAAGTATTGCATCAAATACAAAAGGGTCAGGTCAAGCTGTTTTTGTCCCTCCTAACAATTTTTTTCCCTTTGATGTACACTAAATTTAAATTTGAACAAAAGAATGACTCCTATTCAAAATATAGGAAAAAACCAAAAGATGGAAATAACATCAGCAAGATCATTGAATTTAATTTATATCAAAGGGGAAAATAAATAAATTTAATTTATATCAAAGGGGAAAAAATTCAGTAATATTGAAAGGCATCATTTTTCTCCACAAATTATAACAATGATTTAAAATCAATCATATTCTTACAAAAAATGTGTAACACGCAGCAAGGTGCGGGTAATTCGGCTAGTTTTATAATACATTGCTACATAAGCCGAGCAGAATTTAGTGAATAAAAAGAAAACACAAAATCCAGACTTTTCAATATTTAGTTTTATGCTTATTAATGACCAGGATGCATTTGTTAACTTTATAATTAACTGTCGCACATGCCCAACAGACGTTACAGACAAAGCTCATAATGAAACAAGAATCTTTTATATATTATGACGATTAAAGGCTGGATATATAAGATGTGTATAAAGGCCAAGTTTTAAAGTGGGGGAATCCGAGTCCATTGGCTCGTCCTAAAATTCCAGTATAAAACGGGGGTCGGATAGCTGTTCCTTAGAGACGAGACTCTGCCCTTCGCCATAGCCTCGTCTGGGGATCCTCTCTGCCCGAAGGAAGAGAGTTTCACCAGAACAGCTGGAAAAGAGGCTGCATGCCACATGTTATATTTCTACCGCTATTAGCATAACAGAAAATAAAATATATTCTTTATTATATACAATGAACAGGACACAAGGGGACCCTTTTTAATGCAAGATATCTGCTTGTCAAAGTATAAGATAAGACAGAAAAAAGTAAGCCACAGCAGGTTTGTGAGAAAGTGACTGTAGACGAGATGCCAGGTCCTATCACACTGCATATCCGTCTTTGGATTTTGTCGAGGATCTCGTGATGAACAGCGGGGCCACCTGACCATATATGGCAATAGTATCCAATGCAAGGACGAATGGTTGATTTGTAGATTTCAAGAATGGACTCAGGCGACAAAAACCATTTGGCGTAACACAGAGAACCAACTTTCCTTGCGGTAGATGAAGCTATTGATTCAATGTAGTTGTTTCACCTCGGGTCAGTAGAAAACGTGAGACCAAGCAAGTGCAATGAGAGTTATCATTCGAAAGTTTATTGATTATTAAACCGGATTCTACGTATTAATTGCGTATATTTGCTTACTGTACATAAGGTAAAGACCATGAAATAGACAGAGTGATGTCTTTCATTATTATGTACAATGATGACGAAGGACCGGCAGGTAGATTATGAAGATATATACGCTAGATAATGGTTGACAGTAGACTTGAAGAGTTTATTTTTTTAAGTGGCCGAGAAATTGTCTACTCAGGGATCTATTCCATGTAGCAGCTCTTGGTTATAAGGGTCTGAACTGGTGGAACTAGCGACAGAACAGCGAGAGGCTTGCGACGTTTCGTCTGTGGCAGAAGGTTTATGGGGTGGAAAATGATCCAAGCACAACACTACATAAACGCTTTTGCACTATGTCGAGGCTTTTCCCACCAAAGAAATGTTAGCCTCTCGCTTCACTATGGTTATTTTCCTTCTAAATGTTCAGATGAGCTACATTCCTTAGTTCTACCAGTTTAGACCTTTACAGTTAAGCCTCTCTCTACTCTATCGCTATTTCCATGGCAAATGTCCAAACGACCTACATTCCTTAGTTTCACCAGTTCAGACCTATACAGCTAAGCCTCTCTCTACTCTATCGCTATTTCCATGGCAAATGTTCAGATGAGCTACATTCCTTAGTTCCATCAGTTCAGACCTATACAGCTAAGCCTCTCTCTACTCTATCGCTATTTCTATAGCAAATGTTCAGACGAGCTACATTCCTTAGTTCTATCAGTTCAGACCTTTACAGCTAAGCCTCTGGCTACTCTGTCGCTATTTCCATGGTAAATGCTCAGACAAGCTACATTCTTTAGTTCCACCAGTTCAGACCTTTACATTTAAGCCTCTCTCTAATCAATCGCTATTTCCATGGCAAATGTTCAGAGGATTTACAGTCCTTAGTTCCATCAGTTCAGACCTTTACATCTAAACCTCTCTCTACTCAATCGCTATTTCTATGGCAAATGTTTAGACAAGCTACATTCCTTAGTACCATCAGTTTAGACCTTTACAGAAAAGCCTCTCTCTACTCTATCGCTATTTTCATGGCAAATGTTCAGATGAGCTACATTCGTAAGTTCCACCAGTTCAGACCTATACAGCTAAGCCTCTCTCTACTCTATCGCTATTTCCATGGCAAATGTTCAGATGAGCTACATTCCTTAGTTCCACCAGTTCAGACCTATACAGCTAAGCCTCTCTCTACTCTATCGCTATTTCCATGGCAAATGTTCAGATGAGCTACATTCCTTAGTTCCATCAGTTCAGACCTATACAGCTAAGCCTCTCTCTACTCTGTCGTTATTTCTATAGCAAATGTTCAGACGAGCTACATTCCTTAGTTCTATCAGTTCAGACCTTTACAGCTAAGCCTCTGGCTACTCTGTCGCTATTTCCATGGTAAATGCTCAGACAAGCTACATTCTTTAGTTCCACCAGTTCAGACCTTTACATTTAAGCCTCTCTCTAATCAATCGCTATTTCCATGGCAAATGTTCAGAGGATTTACAGTCCTTAGTTCCATCAGTTCAGACCTTTACATCTAAACCTCTCTCTACTCAATCGCTATTTCCATGGCAAATGTTCAGACAAGCTACATTCCTTAGTTCCACCAGTTCAGACCTTCACAGCTAAGACTCTCGCTACTCTATTGCTATTTCCATGGCAAATGTTCGGACGAGCTATATTTCTTAGTTCTACTAGTTCAGGCCTTTACAGCTAGGATATACTACGTACACATCTTCGGGTCATTCTCATTTCCTTTGTATTACATTGGTAAGTAGGAAGTTTTTTTTTGATGCATTCTATCAGAGAAGTGCTATTTTGTGGATCAGTCAACCGAGAGGAGTCTTCCCTGATCACTACAATCTGAATCTCTTCAAGTTTAAGGTCAGCCGTTATCTATCCTATATATCCTCATAATTTGCACCAAATTTAATTTGAATAAGCCTAACGTAACGGATTAATGTAAAGGGATATGACTCGCTCAACACCGAGTATCAAATTTATCTTCTAGCAAAACGAATCAATCTGTAGAATAACGTTGTTGCAGATGTGTTCTGGTTATATCTTTAGAACGTTTCATCGATTTGTTTTCATTACTTATTTATCGATTTGACGCTAAAGTATTGATCAAATTCTGGCTCAATTACAAATGACAAGCTGAGCGCAAAGGAACATTTCTCAAACAAAACAGTTATTTTTATATTTTTTTTAACGAGCAGATAGCAGCGTAAGTGGGGCGGCATTTTTGATTGATCAACATTTTCTCTCCGCTCCACCATTTTATTTGTTCATTCCTTGCATTTTTCCCCTATATATATATATATATATATATATATATATATATATATATATATATATATAGATAGATAGACAGATAGATAGTTAGATAGTATTAACAGAACTAGTAAAAAAATTTACTGATAAATTAAAAATTAGCGATAGAGTATGCAAACTTGCTGAAAAGGAATGTTACATAACTCTCAAGGACCAGAAACAAGATTTTATGGAAAACCCTACTACAAGAATGATTAACCCTACCCGACCCGGCATCGGTAAGATAAGCAAATGAATCCTAGAAAGAATTACTTGGCAAATTAAAAAAACACCTTGGATTAAAATTATGGATTAATACCAAAGATGTCATCAATTGATTTACCAATATTAATAATAAACCTGATTGCACCCTATTACAGTTCGATATTGTGGATTACTACCCGTCAACATCGAAGGATCTGTTCACGACTGCCCTGGAGTTTGCTGCTGTGTATTCTGACCTGAAAAAGGAAGAAATAAATATAATTCTCAGTGCAAAAAAATCTTTCCTCATTCATAATGGGGACCTATGGATTAAAAACAATAATGACCATTTTGACATCACTATGGGATCTTTGGACTCTGCAGAGTCTTCTGACCTTGTCGGTCTTTTAATACTGTACAACCTGACCGCGCACCGTGATTTAGATATTAAGGACATCGGGCAGTATAGAGATGACGGGCTCATGGTAGTGAGGAGTTCCACTAATTTTAAAATAGAGAAAATTAGAAAGATTATATATAGTGAATTTAGAAATTTAAATTTAAAAACAACAGTCAGCACTAAATTAAAAAGGGTAAACTTCCTCGACGCAACTCTAGATTTAACAAACAACACATACCTACCTTATAGAAAACCTAATACTAACCCCTTGTATATACACCCTAAGTCAAACCACCCTCTATACATAATTAAGCATATGGCCTCATCAATAGAGAATAGAATCAGCATTAACTCCGCTAATAAAGAAATATTCCAACAACACAGTAACTTTTATAAAGCAGCCCTAAAAATAGTGGATACAAAAATGTTAACATCAATTATAGAAACAATTGTACTAACCAGAAGAAAAACAGCAAAAGAAAAAATCATTTGATATTCCCCTCCGTTCTACCAAATGCTTAGTATTAAACTAGGACATAAATTCCTAGCTTTAATTGAAAAACACTTCCCTACCAATAGTAAACTTAGTAAAATATTTAATAAAAACACCCTAAAATTAAGTTACAGTTGCAATGAAAATCTAGAAAGTATAATAAAAAACAATAATAAAATCCTGAATAAACCCCCATGCCAGAATAGTATTAATAAAAACCCTACACTTAAATTAGAGAAAAATATTGAAAAATTATGTGATTGTAGAAACCCAGAAAACTGCCCATTGGAAAATAAATGCCGCGTAAAATCTGTGGTATACCAATGTACTATCTGATCCATTAAGAGTCCTAATACTAATATGATATACATTGGGTCTACGAAGAATGAATTTAAAGCCAGATGGAGGCCACATAAGTGCTCCTTCAACAATATAAATAAAAGAAATCAGGCATGTCTATCTAAATATGTTTGGCATTTGAAGGAAATGAATAAAACACCAAAAGTAAAATGGAAAATTATAAACAAAACTAGAACTTGTAAAACTTAGGATGACCCATGCCCTTTATGCCTACATGAAAAACTAATTATTATTAATTATTATTAATTTATTATTAATTATTATTAAGTTTCTAAATAATAAAAATCTAATAAACAATAGACATGAGTTAACGGTTTCTTGCTGACATCATCAAATTTTCGCATTGAATAATTAGCATAAAAAACAAACAAACAATAAAATAATAAATACAAATTTTAAACTCCATAGTCTAAATAAAAAGTTTAAATGCCCTACCCAATAACAAAAAAAAAAAAAAACTTTATGAAAACAAACAAACGTTAGCGAATTATTTTTTATATACACAAAACCCTTTCAGGAATAAAATAAAACAATAAATAAATCTCCATAGACACATAACCAGACTAGACGATGTCATCTTCCGCTTCGAATTTAGACACCCCAACCATACCCTGACTTAACCTCTTTGAATGTAACTGAGATATTGATACAAATTATTAATCCTTATTGCTCTAGCCGTTACCATAGTAATTTTAATTTTAATAATGAATATGCTTATAAAACGCGTAAATTTCAGGAATTAGTTATTCAAAAAAAATTCGCTTCAAGATGGAACAGAGCTTGATACTTTCATTGAATTTAATTCAAATAATTATATTGAAGTTTTCGGCTCTTGTTTTGAAACATGAGAACTCTTATGTAGCGATGGAATCACATTTTTAAATAATTATATATATATATATATATATATATATATATATATATATATATATTGTGTATATTTAGGCAGCAATTTTTCATTAATGCATGTCTCATTAAATAATATAGATAAGTTTTGTCTATTTTAAGTAAGTTCCTTTCATATTGTTTGATAAGCTTAATAACATTATCATTGAAAGACGAAAGGAAATCACCATATTGATACATGTTTAAATCAAATCTAAGCTTTCGGCTTACATAAGCCAATATCAAAGATGACAATTACTTTTCAATATATCAACCAATACACGGAACTTACTTAAAATAAATAAACACAACTCTATATTATTTAATGAAAAATGCACCAATGAAGAATTGCTGCCTAAATATACACTATATATATATATATATATATATATATATATATATTGATGCATGTTTCATTAAATAATATAGACAAGTTTTGTCTATTTATTTTAAGTTTCTTTCATATTGTCTGATAAAAAATTTCAAAGCAACGACAAACTCGTATATACGAGACGCGGAAGCGAAAATCGCGTGGCAGCTTGTGACGTCGTACATGACCACGTGAGAGTGAAAACGAGAAGTATTGAGTATAAACCAATGGCTTCTGTTATAAATTATATGCATTTAAGAATATTGGTGGAGATTTCATAGTTTATTTTGTTCAGGTTAGTTTTCAACTGTTTTATGTATATAGCTTCAAGAATTTTTAATTTTTGTTTATTGTTTTCATGTTTAAGTATAGTTCCGAACAAGGATTTTCCGGAATTTTCCGCGTCTCGTATACATGAGTTTGTCGTTGCTTTGAAATTTTTCATGCAGCAAGGGTGGACTATCATTTTTGTTTTGACCGTGTGTTTTTTGACATATTGAAATTGTCATCTTTGATAATTGCTTAGGTAAGCCGAAAGCTTAGATTGGATTTAAACATGTATCACTATGGTGATTTCCTTTCGTCTTTCAATGATAATGTTATTAAGCTTATCAGACAATATGAAAGGAACTTACTTAAAATAAATGGACAAAACTTGTGTATATTATTTGATGAAACATGCATTAATATATATATATATATATATATATATATATATATATATATATATATCATGTCCATTATTTTCATATCCAGAAACCCTTCCTTTCGTTTTCCTCTCTTCATTTTTTTAGATTCTATCTGTATTCGTCTACTACATTTTCATTTTGTTTCCTTCTTGTATTTAAGGGACTCTTACTCGTATTATCATTTTAAGTAACCTTGTCATGTTTCGTCAGTTTTGTGCCATGCCTTTTATACTTTTGCTATGGTCACCTTCAAGTTGAGGTCAGTTATCCGAATCAATGTTTGTGAATTTCAAGTCGCCCTAGTAGACATTCTTAAAACGCAGAACAGAGTCATCTACCGGGCGTTGACCTGGGGCCAGCTCAACGTTACATAATATCTTTTGGTATTTGACCATCCTACATCCGTTGAACATGACCCAACTATCAGAATCGTCGCTGGCAGAGGAAAAGATATAAGCTTAAGAATCCCATCTGCTACAGTAAGGCAGAGTTTGTAATTATTATCTTGTCATGGGATACCGAGGATTTGTCGTAGGTAGCGGAGATGGAAGCCTGCTAAGTGGTTCTCCTATCTGGCATAATTCAAGATTTACTGCCACAGATTAGGGTATTGAAGACATTCCTACAGGTTCCAAAATGATTTGAATTTCTGAGACGAGATTTTATTCAGTCAGTTATCAGTTATGTGTCATGCGTGATACAAGCTTAGGTGATCATGTATCTTTCGATACATGACTGACGAGGCAGATGTTTTCCCGCAATAGATTGCCATTTATTTCTGCGGTAAACCAGTTGCCATCCAAGGCTATAGAACCCGGTCTGTCCTGCTATTTACCTATAGCTGGTTGAAGAAGAGGATTCATACCTTTCCCAAGAGTATTAGCACGTAAGTGAATGTAATGGATTTGACTGGAAAATCAGTCAGTCAATTATGCGCCATGTGTGATACACGCTTAGGCGATCATGTATCTTTCGATACATGACTGACAAGGCAGATTTTTTCCCGCAATAGGTTGCCATTTCTTTCTACGGTAGACCAGTTGCGACTGAAATTCGATCTCGGCTCTCCGATTCCTCAATCCGAGCCGGTACCAATAATCAGCAAAAGGTCGAATTCTTTTCTTCTGTGTTCCGTGTCCTTCCAGGAGGCTGGCGAGAATTGATCTGCCCAATTTTCTGTCTTTTATAACTCTTATTAAATTTTATCTTTTTGCTAACTCTCCTACACCTTGTTCTGCTATCCATTTACACAAACCTGTTAGGTAGGGTATGTGCCGTTTTCCTCCGCCCCTATTGTCTCCATTGTGTCTTTCGCGAGTGTCAGATTTTCCAAGCCCTCTTACTTCATTATGTGCCTAAGAAATTTCAACTACCTTCTTCTGATATGAAGCCTAATTATCCTCTTTGTTTCCATTTTCTTTTAAACTTCGTCGTTTTTCACATGTTCAGTCTATGGTATTCTCAGCATCCTTCTGTAGAACCATATGTCTGTTGTTTCAAGCCAATCAAATATTGTCCAGCATTCACTGCCATATAGGAGGACTTATATTACATAACAGTTCAGCAATCTTTTCTTTGTTTCTGTTGTGGATTCCGCGTGAAAAATCGGTCTCCAATAAATGACAAACGCAAGTATTTAAGCTAAGAAATTAAATGTATTTACACAAAATGCAAAAGGTAATGCTGTTAGTAAAATCCATGAATGCCGGTTAGTATTAATCAAAGATCGCTATATACAGTCTCGAAGTAAACTTCCTTAGAGTCGGGCGTCCTAGTAACTGACTTCTAACGTCAACTCAATCACAGTGTCTATGTACTTTCCACTCTGTTCCTCCACCTTCAGACATCTCTGACTGACTGAGGCTATTTTTATGGCAGCAGGACGAGTCCATTTATATCAGAAAAGGGTGGACCCCATAACAGTTTCTAATGATTTTTTTTCTGTTTCTTTATACTTTGCTTAGCCTTTGGGAAGCACCATTCGCTATCCTAATGCGTCTTCGGATTTCGGTGTCACACACTTCGTCCTCTGTTAAAACGATTCCCAGATATTTAATTTGTCATACCTGTTTGATTTTGGTATATCCAATTTGTAATTTTAATGTTCGGCTGTTCCTTTTGCTATTAGAAATTAAGTGTATGTATGATAAATGTCTAAATGTATTTGCTCCTCATATTCACTACTCTTCTCTTTGTTTATAATGAAATTTTCCTGTTTCTTAATACTTTGCTTAGCTTTAGGATGGCATAATAATAAGTGTCTAAATGTATTTGCTCCTTATATTCAGTACTCTTTTCTTTGTTTCTAATATAATTTTCCTGTTTATTAATACTTTGCTTAGCTTTAGGATGGCATTTTCCCTATGCATTGCGCATTCGGATTTCATTGTCGCACTTTCCGTCCTCTGTTAAAACGCTTCCCAGATATTTAAATTTTTGTACTTGTTTCATTTTGGTATCTCCAATTTTTAATTTGCATTTTGGGCCGTTCACTTTGCTATTACACTTTGCTATTGTATACATAATAAGTGTCTAAATGTATTTGCTTCTCATATTCAGTACTCTTTTCTTTGTTTCAAATGTAATTTTCCTGTTTCTTAATACTTTGCTTAGCTTTAGGATGGCATTATAATAAGTGTCTAAATGTATTTGCTCCTCATATTCAGTACTCTTTTCTTTGTTTCTAATGAAATTTTCCTCTTTCTTAATACTTTGCTTAGCTTTAGGATGGCATTATAATAAGTTTCTAAATGTATTTGCTCCTCATATTCAGTACTGTTTTCCTATTTATATTATTCGGACTATTGTCCTCATCTTGGTCACCATATTTATTACAACGTTTCGTCCGTTGTACGCTCCGGCCTTCTTCAAGTGGTTGGAATGTCGAGCTGAACTCTTTATTTCGCTCGCTGGGGTAGAATATTCTAGATCCACGTGCCATGTTTAATGGATGTCAGTTATCAGTTATCTCCTGTTAACTCCCCTCTCCAAGTTCTCCACTGCCTGGAGATGGGAATTAACAGGGGATAACTGACATCCATTAGAAATGGCACGTGGAACTAGAACAGTCTATCCCAGTGAGCGGAATAAAGGGTTTAGTTCGACATTCCTACCACCTGAAGAAGGCCGGAGCGTATAACGGCCAAAACGTTCTAATAAATATGGCGACAAAGATGAGGATAATAGTTCGAATAATGTAAATAGTGTACATAATACCTCATTTCAGAAATATAGACAGATACTGAAATTTTCCTGTTTCTTAATACTTTGCTTTGAGATGGCATTTTCCCTATCCCAAAATGTCTTCGGATTTCGGTGTCACACTTTCCGTCTTCTGTTAAAACACTTCGCATATATTTAAATTGTTGTACTTGTTTGATTTTGCTATTTCTAGTTTGTAATTTACATGTTGGGATATTCTTTTTGTTAACAATTTCCTTTAATATCGTTTGGAGGACTTCCTGTCTTTTCCTTTCTGTGCCTGCTGTTAACACTGTGTCATCTGTATATCTTAGGTTAAGATTGTAGCCACCAATAATGAATCCTGGCAGGACTTCTAATTCTCTCAGGTTTGCCTCATTTGGTAAATAAGTCCGGCGAGAAAACCCATTCTTGTCTCACACCCTTTCTATTTTTATATATTTTCTGAATTCATTTTCAATCCGCATACAGGCAGTTTTCTCCCAATATTAGTTCTGGATTATTCTAATATCCTTCCCAAATTTTCTTCTATAATTAAATTTCGCTTGTTACATTGTTTTTTTTATACTAAGGTTCAAGAGCCAGTCAAGGTAGAGAATTACTGAATGTTTTTGTTATATGAACGAAAAGGGTAGGAAATAGGAGTATTATGATATAGAGGATAGATAACGCTTGTACCTAGACTTGAAAAGGTTTACAGTAGAGTGTTCAGGAAAGTATCCACGTGGGAGTCTGTTTCACAAAATATTTTAAGCAATTCTCTCCAAGCAAGGCATGAGTGCCACTAGCATGCAAGGAGTCACAGAGGATTGAGAACAAGAGTATAGGGGCGTGTTTGAGGAAAGGTTACAGAGAAGGACGGCGAACAAGATCTTGGTATAAGAAGATGTCGATTGACATCCTACTTGAATATTTGAAGATTATAGTTATCAGGGAAGCAAGTAAGAGGAAGGGAGTTATACAGACGGGAAGTGCAAGAGAAGAAACTGTTGGAGTAGAAGAGGCGGTTACATTTAACCGTTTCGACAAGGAAAAGGTGGGACCTGGAAAATGTTGAGTGGAACATCCCTCTTCCCAATGGAATACGTGGAGAATGAGGATGATTCAACCCTGGGGACGTGGCAAAGCGTGTCTTGCTGTAAACGTCTGAACTGGTGGCGCTAAAAAAATGGAACCCGTTCGAACATTTGCCATAGATATAGCGATAAACCAGCGATGGGATTGCGATGTTTTGTAGGAAGAGGGTTAGAGAGTGAAAAATAATTCGTCATCCACAAGGCCGCGTAAACATTTTTGAACTCTGTCAAAGAAAGTGAAGATTGTGCAGCTCCAGGCCAGATAAGTCAGCAATAAATTCATCTGTATTCTGATGAATAGAGCGCGCAGCAGAATCAGGCCAGAGATAGGACAAGAACAGTGCGGGTTCGTTAAAAAAAACACCGGAGAAAGGAACGCGATATTCATACCCAGAATGTTATCAGAAAGAGGGATACCAATGCAGAAGGACGTGTATCTCGGTTTCATAGAATACGCAAAGGCCTTCGACAAAGTATGTCCCAAGGATCTGTTGGAACTGCTCAGAAACCTTGATATATTCGGGAAAGATATTAGAATAATCACGAACCTATACTGGCAGCAAACAGCATGCATGCGCATAAAAAAATGAGTTCAGTGAACATATGAAAAAAGAAAGGGGCATAAGGCAAGGATGTGTCTTCCCATGGACCTATTCAACCTATACAGTGAGGCAATTTTGAGAGAATCCTACCAGAATTTAGAATCAGCGGCCACAATCTTAACAAAATAAGATACGCAGATGACACAATTACTGATAGCAGACACGGAAAAGAAATGACAAAACCTGCTACAGAAGGTAGCGAAGGAGAGCGAGAAGAAGGGACTAAGCATAAACTACAAGAAGACAGAATGCATGGTCATCAGTAAAAGGATGAGCCGGGAAATGCGATCTGTAGATCTAGGACTCTAAAATCCAGCTGGTGCTTTGGGGAACTGTTTTGACAGAGGACGGCAACTGCGACACAGATCCGTAGATGTATTGGGATGGCCAAGGACGCATTCCAAAAGCTTGCCAGAGTATTGCGTGACAGGAGAATCTCTTTGGTAAGAAAGAAAAGAATACTGAGTTGTTACGTGACATGTGTCCCTCTTTACGGTAGCGAATGTTAGACAGCTTCCTCAAAGATGAAGAAGAGACTCGAGGCGACAGAGATGTAGTTCTACAGAAGGATGCTAGGGATATCATGGACCGAACATGTGAGCAACGATGTGGTCTTAGAGGGGATGCAAACAAGAAGGAAGCTTATACTTCACATCAGGAAGAGGCAGCCGAAGTTTCTGGGACACGTAACGAGAAAGGAGAGCCTGGAGAATCTGATACTCGCAGGTCGAATAGAGGGAAAGCGAGACACGGGAAAACAGCGCATGACATACCTGGTGGGCTTAAGCAAGTATATGACAGAACATGGTCTGGGGGGTGGCAGAGGGACGAAACTTATTGAGAACTACAAGGAACAGGGGGAAGTGGAGAGCTATGATCGCCTATGTCCTGAAAAGGACACAGCATATAAAAAGAAAAAAATGCTAAAAGGAGCCAAGAACTTTCTGGAGCAGGCACAAAGAGTCGTCAATTTTTACAGTATGAGTTAAGGTGATCATTTATTTTATAGCCTCTCTTTTTATGTGCCGTGTCCCTAACATCTTTAAGCATTTTCCTGATTAATGGATTCTTCGAAAACATAGGAATAAATATAAAAAGTTGAGATTTCTATTCACACTGTAACACCAGGCCTGTTGATACTTCTTTCATCAGTTTAGAGTTTTGTGTACTTTAGTGAACACAGTTGTGTGTGTATGTTTTTCACTGTTCTATTAAATTTGAACGGGTTTCATCTAACCAGAGACCTCAGTCTAGACAATCATCAACCTCAATCCCATTCATTAAGTCATCAATTACAAAATTCATCTTGTCTATCCTGACCATCGTCATTGATTGCTTGTAGCAAGAATGGTTTCCAGTTTCTCAAATGTTCTTTCATAACCCGTTGCAAAATTGATCTTACAATTCCAGGCTCACTTGATTCTCTCTTCTGGGACAGTCTTGGATTTTTGCCCAAATACTCTCTCACTCATTGAAGGTTTTCTGCGCTTTCTCTGTTTTCGCAATTCATGTTCGTGGTATACAATCCATTGCAATTTCACACTTTGTTTGACGTCTTGGTGGAATGGTTTCTGGCAATTATTTTTAAAGTTTTCTTTTTCTTACGTTGCTTTTTTTTTTCGGATACTAAATAGTTTTCGATTGCAAAAGTTCTTTGCTGTAAAGGGGCGGCCATAATTTTTTCATTCAGTCTGGAAAAATAGAATATGTAAAATAAAAAAAAAATAATAAAAATAAATTAATTTAAAAAAATTAGAACGAAAATGCATATTGAAGCTGAAAAAGGGTTTGAATTTAAAGATAAAATGTATAAGTTTATATATTATAAATTAATTTATAAATATAATTAATTTATTAATTTATAAATACAAATTTATAAAGTTTATAAAATAGTATTATGGTAAAGTAACTTCTTTCCCAGTCTGTATATTAAGAGAGACGAGGCATTGCTTTATGGTGAGGTTCGCATGCGTTTTCTTACTTCCTTTCTTTGTAAACATTTTTGACTTTCATTCCAAAAGTTCGAGATTATTATTTAGATTTTCTGTTTTCACTCCTTCCGGATTTAAAATTATTCATTGTCCGTTCATGAATCAGTCTTTCTTTCTTTCTTTCTTTCTTTCTTTCTTTCTTTCTTTTCTTTTCATTTCTTTTCTTTCTTTCTTTCTCCTCTTTCACAGTCACTACACTTTAGGTCTCAAATTCCTACATTTTTTTTCTTTCTTTCGCAATGGTTAAGCATTAGGTATCAATTCCTTACATTTCTTTCCTTCCTTCTTTCTTTTCTTTTCTTTTTTCTTTCTTTCTTTCTTTCTTTCTTTCTTTCTCCTCTTTCACAGTCACTACACTCAATTTCCTACATTTCTTTCTTTCTTTCTTTCTTTCTTTCTTTCTTTCACAGTCACTACACTCAATTTCCTACATTTCTTTCTTTCTTTCTTTCTTTCTCCTCTTTCTTTCGCAATCGCTAAGCATTAGGTATCAATTCCTTACATTTCTTTCTTTCTTTCTTTTTCCTCATTTAAATTCATTATCATTTACGTCTCAATTCCCTACATTTCCCTCATTCTTTATTTTTTTTTTTTTTTTTATTTCTTTCGTCATCGTTAAGGATTATTTATCGATTCTTAACATTTCTTTCTTTCTTTCCTTTTTCTCGTTCACAGTCACTAAACTTTCGTTCCCAATTCCCTTCATATCTTTCTTTCTTTTTTCAGTCATCTTTCATTTTCATTTTCCATTTTTTTATAGATATCTGATTCCTTTCTTTCTTCTCCCGCAGAATAATACTTAATTTTCTTTCTCACCATTTAAAAAAGAATTCATGAATACATGGGTTATAATTTTATCACAACAACCCTCATCCAAACCCACCTCCATTTTTAAACTTCGTAATTTTTTGTAGAAATGCCCAACACGTGCGTCGTGCGATTTTCTATGGAAATTGCTTCAAATAATATTTTTACAAAAGGCCGCAAAATTCGTAAAAATGATAGAAGTTTAGAATTTGCCCAAAGTTTTGGCACAAAAAGCAACAATAAAGTCTGTTAATAGGAATAATAAAGAATTCAGTGACCCAGATTATTACGATCAAAAGCAAAGGCATTAAGAAATTCATTAATAATTGCAGAAAACCATTCCACCAAGACGTCAAAGTGTGAAATTGCAATGGATGTATACCAAGAGCAGGAAGGCCGAAAACAGAGAAAGCGCAGAAAACCTTCAATGAGTAAGAGAGTATTTGGGCAAAAATCCAAGACTGTCTCAGTGAGCCTGGAATTGCAAGATCAATTTTGCAACGGGTTATGAAAGAACAACAACTGAGAAACTGGAAACCATTCTTGTTACAAGCAATCGATGACGATGGTCAGGATAGACAAGATGAATTTTGTAAATGATGACTTAATGAATGGGATTGATGTTGATTATTGTCTAGATCGAGGCCTCTGGATAGACGAAGACCGGTGAAAAAAAAATTAAACAAAAAACAAAAACAAAAAAAAATCCTCTAAACTTGTGTCAGAAGTATCAACGAGCCTAGTTTTACAGTGTGAACCTCATAACTTTTTATATTTGGTCCTGTGTTTTGAAGAATCCATTAAACAGGAAAATGCTTAAAGATGTTAAAGACAAAGTTGTGCCTGAGTTGCCATGTTTGAATAATTTCAACGAAATCATTGAAAAGCACGTCCTCTTTACGGTAGGAGTGTAGAAGAATTTTTCTTTCGATAAAGAGTCTAGAATATGAGAATACAAGAATATCTGCTTAAAAGGAAAGGTCAGTCTATTGCAGACAATGCTACTCCTTGTGAATCTTTGATATCATCAGCAGAGTTGCAGTGAATAATCAAAACATTAGAAATGAGATGCTACAGAACAATCCTAGGCTTCTACTACTTAGACCGCATCACTAACGACGATGCTAGGCATCAATAGACGAGAAATATGTTCATTGGGAGAAGCACCGTCAAGAAGATGGATTTCAAATAGCATGGTCATGTCGTAAGAGTCAACACTCTTTTTACTGGCACCCAACAAGGTATCATTTTAGGCCAAACAAGAAGAGGACGTCCTGGGTATGACCATAAACTACATCGGCGTCTGGGATAAGACGATAAAAATCGTCCAAAAGCCAGACCTCTGATCATGAGGTTTTGAAGAGCGCGAAACCACCTTTTAATTGATGGTGTTCCCAGGTCCACCCTGACTCAGGGTGGTAGCACCTGTTAGGGTCCCAACTATGGGCAAATAGTTAACCCCCAAATTGGGGTCGAAACTGTAAAAATAGGTCTTAATACCAGAAATACTTTGTAAAAGAAAAAAATTATTACCATTAATACATTATTATTAGCAATACATTTTAGGCAAAAAAATTTAACAGCAATCCTTTTTTGAAAAAAATATTATCAGAAATAGATTTTTTGAAGGAAAAATATTATTAGCAGTCCAGTTTTGAAAAAAAAAAAAATATTACCAGCAATAAAAATTTTGTCGGCATTAAATAACCCATTGAGGTTGATATGCCGTAAACCAAAGCAAAGCAAACCAAACAAGAAGAGGCAGACGGAGGAAAAATGGTCTGACAACATAATTGAGTGAACGGAAAGATTATTAGGAGAAACTCAAATATTGGAATTCCACAGAGACATAGAGAGTGGGTTGTTTAGGTGCTCAGTTGCTCAGTGACCCTGCGACCACATCTGGTCATAGAACCGACGAAAACGATTTGGTATAGTTTGCGCTGTTTCACAGCATATCAACTGCATATGAGTCATTTAATGTTGAAATTTAATTTTCTTGCGAGTTTGGAAATTCTTTCTCAAAAATATATCGCTGGTAATTTTTTTTATACCTTTTCCAATAATGCTTTGACCCCAGTTTAGGGGTCCACTATTTGCCCAAAACTGGGACTCTAGGTGTAACCACCCCAGTTCAGGGTGGATCTGGGAACAAATGGCTATACGGTCCTCAAAACCTCCGTATTAGAGGACTTGCTTCCAGATGTACTTTATCGTCATACCCAGGACGAACGACGTATGATGTGATGATGATAATGATGATAGTATTGACCCAGAGGGATTGGATAAAAACAAAGATGGAATAAAACTATTAATAAAATAATAGTAATAATGAAGAGTGTATAGAGCCAGAGTGTTGGGATAAAAAGCAACAATAATAAGATGGAATAAAACTAGTAATAAAATAATAGTAATGAAGATTGTATAGAGCCAGAGGATTGGGATAAAAAGGAATAAAAGTGAGATGGAGTAAAAATAATACTATTTCCGTTCCAAAGTAAGTGATTAATCTTATTCTTGCAAAAATATTAAATCTCGTCAGTAATTGTGGAACGGAGATGATGATGATTATAATAATAATAATAATAATAATAATAATAATAATAATAATAATAATAATAATCTACTGGCAGTTTGATAAGAAGTATAAGATACAATGATATTACTTATATTTATAGCAATAAAGCAGTCCGATAAAATTGTAAAATATAGCAAACTTCTTGTAAAACGACAAACAATAATTTGTTCTAATGCAATTGTTTTACTTGAATTAAATCTTGTTTCCCATATATTCATTTTCATTTAATTCAATAATTTCTTCTTTCATTAGGAAATCTTTGACCCGACAAGCTGTACTGCTAAGGAATTTATAACATTTTAGGCACGTCATGTTCAATTGTATTTGACAGCACACAATATGTACTTTTCAACTATCTATGTTGACCTTGCCCTTCATTATCGACTTTATTAGCTTATTAATGTCAACTGCTCTTTATGAATCATATATCAAATCTCTAACGAAATTACTATTCATTAGTGCCAATAAACTGTTTCTGCAATGCGTGTTATCTCGGTAAAACTGGCCACGAAATTGTTCATCTCGCAGACCATTTCTTGTGAGTGGCCGAAAAAGTTCACTTTTTTTTTTGTTCTTAGATGGCATTAGGTACGTTTTGGTTTAACCCAGTTATTTTAGAAAGATCGCTTGTCATTGATTTGTTCCAGAAATCATATCAGCGCTCACCAAAGAAAAATTCCCCAAATTAGTGCATTATTGAAAATAAAAGAAAATAAGCAATTTTACATTTTCCTTCTTCTTTTACGTACCAATGCCTGGTGTGAGATTTTTGTTTTTAAAAACAAATGATATTTTGGTTTTGATTCATTTTCATCGCTTCTTAGACCGTCAGTCTACGGCAATGGTTAAACATCGTGATTAATAAATATATAAATAAAGTCTGAGCTCCCGTTGAGATTCAAACTCATATCATGTTTTCATCGGAATGTCTAACAGAGCTTAATGGCTGACCGAAATTCAAACTTAAACCAAAGGAAAGAAAGAAAGAAAGAAAGAAAGAAGTAATTTTTAATATTTCTTTTTCTTGTTTATCCTTGGCAGATCCTGTCTTAGATGGAATGGTTAGTGTGGATGTGAAAGTTCCAAATTGTTTCTTTTATCTTCTATAACAGTTTCTGAAAATATTCCTTTTGTCCGCACAGTTCCCAGTGTATCATTGTTCCTACCCCATCATGCCTTTTTTTGTAATCTTTTTGGGGGACATTTGCTGCGTCCGTTGACGATGCTGCCCATGGCCTTATATTTTTCTATCGGCTATCCATAAATGCTTAGTTATTTCCCTTTAAGCACTTGGTTAAATTCGAAACTCCAATTCGAAAGCAAAGGACATTTTTCATTCATAAAGGTTTTTTGACATTTTTGTATTTTTTAATTATTTTTGTATTTTTTATTTTTAACTTAAACATTAATTATCCTTGTTTTTTTTTTCTCAGGCAGTCGCCTTATCGTGGTGGCCTCTATGTCGAGACTCGGCTTACTATTCCCTTTCTGTTGTCATCTTGGTGTTGGTAAGTTTAACTTGTTATTATTTGTATTATATTACGTCACAGTTTTCATTGAAAACTTTCAGTCAGCACCTAACGTTTGCGTTGTGCATGAAAGTCAGTGTTGTACTACCGGTGAGGAAATATATACAGTACGGACATAGGTATCAACACGTCATGGTAATTATCAGTTTCAAGCCTCAATGCGATCTTCAGACACAAAAGATGAAACTGACAGTCAGCATGCAGTGTTGACACCTATGTTTCCTGCTGATAGAACGAGTCACTATATAAACCCTTGTGCAAATTAATTATACAGGAAGATGGGGAGGGCCATGATCACCTACACCCTTGTGCAAATTAATTGAAACAAAACGAATAATTCTGTTATTATTTACTTTTTTTATTTTTCCAATGCAACATGACCAAGTGCATATATTACTTTCATGTGTCCATTCCACGAAGTCGTTCATTGCCGTTTGTCTACAGATTCTCGATTGGATTTAAATCAGAAGTGTTTCCGAGCCAGTCTATAGTACTTTGATTTGCTCACTGGTATGGCTTGCCAGTGTGTTCGTGCAGCGTTATAATTTTCATACGCTTCCTTGGAGTAACGTCCATCGCAGGCAATGGTCGTAGGACAACTAATCGACAGTCGAGACAATAGTATCTGGATGCGCTGAAAATCTGATGCAATCACGGATGACGGAATATTTTTCAAGGCTAAACAAATTTCATTATACACCCCGAAAATAGATTCATGTTACTACACACCCCTGCAAATGACATAATCTGAGGAAAAAATAGAAATCAATTACACCCTGTAACTCCAGTGGGTCTAAAAATGACCGTATGGTGAAAGAAAGTAAACTAAAGCAGTTGTTTCAATTTGTACAAGGGTGTAGCTTCCCACAAGTTTGATTCTTGTGTTTACTATCGACTCTGTCGTAGTGTATTAAATAAGGCTAAGTCCCTCCTTCTACACTCAATCTGAAGTTTCCCCATTTTCCCCTGATAAAGCAGAATGTTTGTCTTGTAAATTCTCTTCCAATTCTACTCTTGACTAAACTGGAGAATCTTTTCCAGACTGTTCACTTAGAACTGTTTCTCTACTGTGTGATATGCAAATATGTCCGTCCATGGTTTCGTTGTTACCTCTAAACTTAATTCCCAGAAAGATTGCCAACTCGATGGTATTCCTGTAACCTTCTTGAAGAAATGTTCTCCTGAACTAGCTCCTGTTCTACATTAAATGCATTGCTGCTTCTTGCTTCCCAGTTTTTTTTAAATCTTCTGTAATTCTTGTTTTTAATAACTCAGGTGAACCGTCTGATCCTTCAAATTCTTCGTCAATCAGCCTTCTACCACATTTTGGAAAGGTACTAGACGCTGTAATCAACTCTGATTTGGTTAAGCTTCTCGCTTCGCAGGGTTTTCTTTCAGATGAACAATAGGGATTTCACTTTCCTAGGTCAGCATCTGATTTATTAACTGTTAATATTATAATAAAAAATGTTCTTTCTAAACTCTGCAATAAATGACTTGATGCTTCTTGCTTTCCTGTCTGTTAGAAATCTTCTGTAATTCAAGTCTTTAAGAACTCAGGTGAACCATCTGATTCTTCTAATTATTGATCTATTAGACTTCTACCATTTTGGCAAAGTTCAAGACACTCTAATCAATTCGGATTTCTCTTAAGCATCTCACTTCTCAGAGTCTATTAGACAAACAATATGGCTTTCGCTTCTCTAGGTCAATATGGCTACGGTTATTGCTGAAAGAGTTTTGTCTAGCTTTAGATAAGAATGGTTAAACTCGAGCTATTGCTTTAGATATATCGAAGGCGTTTGACAGAGTTTGAAGCAAATTATGGTGTTTCTGGCCGAATTCTTGATTTTATACAATCTTTCTTACCAAATCGTGAAACGAAAGTTGTCCTGAATAATTTCCTTCTAGGCCTTTCTATGTGTTCACAGGGCTCTATCGTGAGATCTACGCGGTCCAAATTTTTATCTACAACATTCTCAATGTCATCAGTAACTTGATATCTATGGTGATGACATGATTATTTACTCTCGTCTTCATGGTAAGTCTGCTTGGTTCTTTAAAGCAAACTGGCAGTTGATCTCGAATGTGACCTCCGATCTGTTGTTAACTGAAGCAAGAAATAGCTTGTTAATTTCAACGCCTCAACTACGAAACTGCTTTCTTTTAATCGTCTCAGAGAACCTTATTTTGCCTTGCATCATCATGGCTGAAGCTAACATCCAGTAGAAGGCCGGAGTGTACAACAACCGAAACATCGTGAATATGACAATAAAGATGAGGACAAGATTCCAAACAATGCAAATACTGGAAATAATTACAATACTTCATCTCAGAGATATAGACAGATGTTTCCACCAGAATATATATATATATATATATATATATATATATATATATATATATATATATATATATATATATATATGTATGTATAATTTGTGGATTCCGAGATGAAATTCGGTCGCCAATGAATTACAAACGCAAGAATTAAATATAAGAAATTAAATGTATTTACACAATACTACAATGGGTAATACTGTTAGTAAATCCAGGAAAGCGGTTAGTCGTAATAATCATATATATATATATATATATATATATATATATATATATATATATATATATATATATATATATATATATATATACAGTCTCGAAGTAGGACATCCTTAGAGTCTACGTGCTTGTAACTGACTTCTACAAGCGGTTACCTCACACTATTACTCTATCTCCAACTCAATCACAATCTCTGCTCACTCTCCCAATATCTCTCTCTCTCTCTCCGTATATTCTGACTGACTCTGGGTATTTAACGGCACCAGTCCCAGTAACACTCTGGTCGAGTCTACTTATATGAAAAAGGGGTGGACCCCATAACAATATAAAAGTGAACATTGCAGTCAACTCTCAGAGGCGACACGCTGTTTCATGCTAGACGCAATCGTCAGGCCACGATTGCGTCTAGCATGAAACAGCCTGTCACCTCTAAGTGTTGACTTCAATGTTCACTTTTATATTTATACACGCTCTATCTCTGATATTAAGCACTTTATTCCATAAATATAGCACACCTTAAGAGTATATTTCTTCATATATATATATTTATATATATATATGTGTGTGTGTGTGTGTGTGTCCAGAAAGAAACAACAGTCCATGCAATGGTGACACACGGTTTTTCCACAGCCGAGGAAATTCCAGACACCAAAATCAGCAGGAAATGTCATGGCCAGGGTTTTTTTTTTTTTTTTTTTTTTTAAGAAAAGGAAATAGTTTTGATGGCTGACCATTTTTACGTTGCGTGATGACTTGGCAATTCTTCAGGCCCCAGCGCTGCCTCACAGACTGAATGAACGACGAACAATTTTATTTGGTCTCGTTTCATCGCTTTATTTCAAGGTGCGCGTTGGGTGGTGATGGAAGGGAGGCATAATAGAAGTGGCATCTTTCTTTAGGGAAGCGAGAGGAAGTGGCAATCAAAGAGGACAGCCATTGGCGTTTCATTGCCACGTGACGGCTTGTCAGAATCTGTTGAAGCTAGACACGCCAAGGAATCTGAGAGCCGAGAGGCATCTCCACCTATCCATTGCATGTTTTTCATTCTGATATAAAAGTTTAAGTAAAGGCTATTGATCGCAATCAGGATTCAACGCCCACTGCGTTAAAATAACCCCCATACGGTTCAGGTGGTCAAAGTTCTAACCAATATGGTAGAAATTGCCATTTTGGACTATCTTACGTATTCTGTAATACAATCTTCAGAAGAGCGAAACGAATAATGCGGAATGCTACTCTACCATGCTGGCCTAATGATATGAGGCATTGAAAAGAAAAACGATGAGAGAAGTTGTTGAAAGCTTCTCTCGTTTTGTATAACAATGCACCTGCTGGCATGGAAGGCAGGACGAAAGGGTCGTTTTTAAATATGGGGTTTGAGGGAATAGACGTTTCGATATAACCCACATTTGTATACATTTCACCCTTGACATCCGCCCACTTTTGTAATATGAGATTAAGAACATTATTTGTCGGAGATCGTTCCGTCGTGAAAAAAGACTTGTGACTAATAAGTTTTTCTCTCTTGTCATTCATTATCTCAATATATATATATATATATATATATATATATATATATATATATATATATATATATATATATATAGTAAAGGTAATATAATCGTTGGTATATAATCCAAGTGGATTATATATTAAAACTGATCCACAAAAAGAGCTCAATGTATTATTACAGAGAAAATAATTGATACACAATAAAAACAAAATCACCTCATGAGCATATTTCGACCTTTGAATGGCGGATTATATTTTCCTCAGTCGAAATAAACTTATTCCCCATATGAGGTGATTTTGGATTTTACTGTATATTAATATATATATATATGTGTGTGTGTGTGTGTGTGTGTGTGTGTGTGTGTGAGCGTGTGTGTGTGCTTAAATTTTATATACATTTATTTAAATGATTGTGTGTTTATACACAGTAATTTAGACTTTGCTAACCATACGCTTCTTTGTATCTAAATGGTATAGCACGTCAGATCAAATGACGGTTTCCGTATAGGAATACAGGTTCGATTCCTGTCGGAGAACGCTTATTTTCTAAGAAATTGCTCGAACATTCAGGCCTGCAAATGTGATTAATACTAATTAAAAAAACAGAGCATTTACTTAAATAAAGTGTATCTATAAAAATAACGTTAGCAGATAATCAATTACATTATATATATATATATATATATATATATATATATATATATATATATATATATATTATAATTTAAATGATTGAAAATATGGTTTTTTCGCTACACAGTTCTCAACATGTTTCAAAAATGGTTAGAACTGTGTAGTTAAAAACATTTTAAATCAGTTAATTTATAATATTAATGCTCTTGTAAATTTACATTGAGCACTCTTTTTAAAAATAAAAAATATCTACTGGATTATATATCTTACTGTTCTTTCTTTATATATATATATATATATATATATCTGTGTGTGCGTGTGTGTGTGTGTGAAATCTGCCATATTTATAGGGGAAGAACTCTCAATATTGGCGATAGAACGCTTAAAGAATTTTTGCAAAGCATTTCGTACGAAACATGGTGATAAAGATCCTGATACGCAAGTGGGGGGTTACTGAGAGTCAAAAAATAGTGAAAACAATCAAAGAAGCCAATTTTAGAATAAGAACATCTCACCCCCCCCTCTCGATAGTAATCATCCATTACAATCAAATAAACGTTTTTCAAACAACATCTGAATGAGTCAAATAAAGCTTCATAAACACCTACTTAAAGTTGTTGCTATATTACCTGACCTAACTGCCAATTTAGTACTACGCGTAAATTTATGAACTCTAGGTACCAAAGATAACATTGCAGATCCTTCTTTGGACTTTGGTATGAATCTCTAGATACATTGCAGAGGCACGGGACCAGATTTGGCAATAATCTTTAATGCGAAGACGAATGGACGACTCGTGAAGTTGCAAGAAAAATTCTGACGAGAAAAATTGTTTAGCATGGCACTGTGAGCCAACAATCTTAGCAGTAGATTTGGCTAGTCCTTTTCACATCAATGGAAAACTTTAGACTGAGAAGACGCACGTTGAAATAAAGCGATGGAATGAAACCAAGAAGTGATGGTTGCATTTAGCTAGTAAAACAGTAAAACCCAGTCGACAATCTAGCATCATGCTTAAATTCGTGCAGACGAGGTACTAGAGTAAAAGCTGATCAGAACAATTGCTGTGAAAATATTTGTATAAAAAACAGAGGAAAGCCACGTCACGTCTGTGGGAAAGTAACCGAAGTCGAGATGCCAGGTCTGGATCGATTACATTACAGACCCTTCTTTGAATTCTGACAAGAATCTTTAGATATGCAGCAGGAGCACCATATCAGATATTGCAGCAATATTCAATGCACGGACGAATGGCAGATTTATAAATGTTCAAGAGGGCTTCTGACTAGAAGATTTGTCTGTCACGACACAGCGAATCAGTTTTTTTTTCGAACAGGAGACCCAGCAATTGATTCAATATAATCACTCTATGTCTTGTCAATATTGATGAGAGTTTCCTTCCTAACCTTTTATTTGAAGTAGTGTAGAATGGCAATATTTAGATTTTGTCATTATTTTCTCTTTGAATTACATGTGATATCCAATTCATTTGTTGCTTTTGTCCTCCGGTGATGTGGTTTCTGTTATTTGGTACAGTATGTCTGATTTTTTAGTGCCAGTTAATAAAGTTCGAAGAAATATGGTTTTCACCAAGAACCTCGAGTTTCACTGGCTCAAAGCTATTTTAACCTTTGATTTAAAAAAGCCATTGTTTACAGCTGACAGTTTAGATATTTCTGAACAAATTTGGCGCCATGCATGACATCCATATGAAAATAGAGATCTGACGTGGGTATTTAAGAACAGGTTTGGTTTGGTTTGCTGTAAGGCATATCAATACCTCAATGGGTTACTTAAGGCCAACAAGATTTTTCTTGCGGATTTTTCTGCTAATATTTTTTCTATCAAAAATGTATTGCTGCAATATTTTTTTCTTCCAAAAATGTATTGCTAGTAAATTATTTTTCCAAAAATGAATTGCTGGTAATATTTTTTTCAAAAATATATTACTGGTAATAATTTTTTCTTCAAAAATTCATTACTGGTTATAATTTTTTACAAAAATGTACTGCTGGTATTAAAACCTATTTTTACATTTTCATAGTGTTTTGACCCCAGTTTGGTTAACTATTTGCCTATAGCTGGGACCCTAACAGGTGCTACCACCCCGGGTCAGAGTGGACCTGAGAACAAGGGCAATTAAGAGGTGGTTCCACGCTCCTCAAAATCTGATCAGAGGCCTTGTTGTTGGATGTAGTTTATGGTCTTACCCAGGACGCGGATGTAGTTTATCGTCATACCAAAGAACGGTATACATTTTAAAAAGTCTCATTGATCTTCATGTATACTAACATTTCTCAGTATCAGCACTCAGTATCTATCTATCTATATATACATACATACCTACATACATATATATATATATATATATATATATATATATATATATATATAGATAGATAGATAGATAGATATCTAGAAATGAAAATTAATCCGACTGTCAAAAGGATGCAAGCAAAAAGTAATTTGCTTTAATTTGCAACAAACCTAATTATTTTCGAGTTAATTAATCGATGAAAATCAGATGATGTGAAATAGATAAACAGGAAATTCGAATGTGAATCAATTTATAAGTTATTGATTATCGATTTGTTCTCGATAACGTTACAAATACAGGAGTTGAATTCATTTGAACGCGTTCGGACTTTTATTTGTCTACAGGTGGGGAGGCGCTGCTGATTAGATAACATGTTTGGAAATGGGCAAAACTTTTGAGTCGTGTTCAGTAGAAATGATAACAAAATGAGTGTCTGATAACAAAAACATTTCTGCTACCAACAACAAATCAACATAAAATCAATATTTTTAATTCGTTTTCCCTCACGAAATGCATCCGAGTTTTAATGTTTACTTTTTTAACGGCATATCAACAACTTATGGGTCATTTAATGCCGAAATTTAATTTTCTTCGAATTTCTTTTAGAAAAAAAATATTGCTAGTAATATTTTTCTTAAAAAATGTATCTGGTAATTTTTCATTTACCAAACTGCATTGCTAGTACTATCTTTTTTTAAAAAATGTATAGCTGGTAAGACTTTATTTTTGAATATATTGCTGATGCTATTTTTTCCTTACGAATATGTATAGCTGGTAAAAGTTTATTTTTGAATATATTGCTGGTAATATATTTTCCTTTCGAATATGCATAGCTGGAAAGAGTTTATTTTTGAATATATTGTTTGGTAATATTTTTTACCTTTTGAATAAGTATAGCTGGTAAGAGTTTTTTTTTAATATATTCCTGGTAATATTTCCCTTAAGAATAAGTATAGCTGGTAAGAGTTTATTTTTAAACATATTGCTGGTAATATTTTTTCCTTACGAATATGTATAGCTGGTAAAAGTTTATTTTTGAATATATTGCTGGTAATATTTTTCCTTACGAATATGTATAGCTGGTAAAAGTTTATTTTTGAATATATTGCTGGTAATATTTTTTCCTTTCGAATATGTATAGCTGGTAAGAGTTTATTTTTGAATATATTGCTGGTAATATTTTTCGTTACGAATATGTATAGCTGGTAAAAGTTTATTTTTGAATATATTGCTGGTAATATTTTTACCATACGAATATGTATAGCTGGTAAAAGTTTATTTTTGAATATATTGCTGGTAATATTTTTCCTTACGAATATGTATAGCTGGTAAAAGTTTATTTTTGAATATATTGCTGGTAATATTTTTTCCTTTCGAATATGTATAGCTGGTAAGAGTTTATTTTGAATATATTGCTGGTAATATTTTTTCCTTTCGAATATGTATAGCTGGTAAGAGTTTATTTTTGAATATATTGCTGGTAATATTTTTCCTTACGAATATGTATAGCTGGTAAAAGTTTATTTTTGAATATATTGCTGGTAATATTTTTCCTTACGAATATGTATAGCTGGTAAAAGTTTATTTTTGAATATATTGCTGGTAATATTTTTTCCTTTCGAATATGTATAGCTGGTAAGAGTTTATTTTGAATATATTGCTGGTAATATTTTTTCCTTTCGAATATGTATAGATGGTAAGAGTTTATTTTTGAATATATTGCTGGTAATATTTTTTCCTTTCGAATATGTATAGCTGGTAAGAGTTTATTTTTGAATATATTGCTGGTAATATTTTTTCCTTTCGAATATGTATAGCTGGTAAGAGTTTATTTTTGAATATATTGCTGGTAATATTTTTTACTTACGAATATGTATAGATGGTAAGAGTTTATTTTTGAATATATTGCTGGTAATATTTTTTCCTTTCGAATATGTATAGCTGGTAAGAGTTTATTTTTGAATATATTGCTGGTAATATTTTTTCCTTTCGAATATGTATAGATGGTAAGAGATTATTTTTGAATATATTGCTGGTAATATTTTTTCCTTTCGAATATGTATAGCTGGTAAGAGTTTATTTTTGAATATATTGCTGGTAATATTTTTTACTTACGAATATGTATAGATGGTAAGTGTTTATTTTTGAATATATTGCTGGTAATATTTTTTCCTTTCGAATATGTATAGCTGGTAAGAGTTTATTTTTGAATATATTGCTGGTAATATTTTTTATTTACGAATATGTATAGATGGTAAGAGTTTATTTTTGAATATATTGCTGGTAATATTTTTTCCTTTCGAATATGTATAGCTGGTAAGAATTTATTTTTGAATATATTGCTGGTAATATTTTTTACTTACGAATATGTATAGATGGTAAGTGTTTATTTTTGAATATATTGCTGGTAATATTTTTTCCTTTCGAATATGTATAGCTGGTAAGAGTTTATTTTTGAATATATTGCTGGTAATATTTTTTATTTACGAATATGCATAGCTGGAAAGAGTTTATTTTTGAATATATTGTTTGCTAATATTTTTTACCTTTTGAATAAGTATAGCTGGTAAGAGTTTTTTTTTTAATATATTCCTGGTAATATTTCCCTTAAGAATAAGTATAGCTGGTAAGAGTTTATTTTTAAACATATTGCTGGTAATATTTTTTTCTTACGAATATGTATAGCTGGTAAGAGTTTATTTTTGAATATATTGCTGGTAATATTTTTTCGAAACAAATATGCATAGCTGGTAAGATTTTCCGTACGAATATATAGGTAATAATAGTCTTGTTTTCAAAAATGTATTGCTGGTATTTCCATTACTATGAAAATTGTGACAACGTAGCGCGCACGTCGTCATTACACAACCTCTTGTTACATCGGAGGTCGGCTATGTCTATATATACACACAACTCGCTATGATCACATGTTTGTCTATTTGGCCGCGATCGAATTCAACAAAGAATAATGACAAACGCTTTTCAAGATTTGGAAATAGCAACAATACGATTTATCACTTAGCCGTCTATTCTTTCTTCAGCTTCCTGAAAGGGAATTGCTATCTTATTAAATCCACTGACCGTCCAGGCGACTACTGGTTTCTCATTGTTCGCTGGTGCCTTCCTGGATGCTGGTCACCTACTTACTAACCGCTGGTCACCTACTCACTGCTGACTTCCTGTCTCTCTCTGTCTCTATAGATACTAACTGTGGTCCCACTCTCTTATCTATCCACTTGTGTTCCGGAACAGTAGACCGCCGAAAACGCTGGGTGGGCGGCCAGTTTCTTCAAAGGTCACTACTTTTATGATTATCTAAAATCATTGGCAAAATTTTATGTTTGCCAATTCAAAGGCGTGCTGGAGACAGGAATCCTGAAAACTCTGGCAATTAAGTTGACTCAAAGATGTACTGGAGACGAAATTCCTCCGAAACTCAGATAATTAATTGAACTTAAAAGTAAAAGGAATTTATCTACTTATCTCCTATAGATGTGTGAGAAATTGTATTGTTACAAACTGCATTGCTGGCGCTTCTATTACAAAAATGTATTTTTATCTTTTCATAGTGTTTTGACCACCGTTTGGAGGTTAACTATTTGCTACCACTTCATGTCAAGGTGGGCCTGGGAACAACAGCAATTAAGATGTGGCTCTACACTCCTCAAAATCTCCCGATCAGAGGCCTTGCTGCCGGATATAGTTTATCGTCATATTCAGCACGGATTTTAAATCTGTTATGCCCGTACTAAACTAGCAATCGTCCCTGGGGAACATCAGCATTGAATGACAAAGAAGTTGACATTAGTTATAAACAAATCCCCGATTTTTTGTCACAGTAGATTACAGATTACATAAGTTACTTTTCGAAAAGGCAGTATACCAAGGTTAGGTTACTTTTGAAAATGTTTGTGCTACTTTTAAAAGTAAGCTGTGCTATTAAATCATCATCATCATCATCATCACCATCAGTCTTATGACAGGGTAGTGTCGCTGCTTTGCTGAGCACCTGATCAGTCCTCGCCACATATCTGGGTAGAGAACGGGAGAGATGTTCAACTATGTGTCTTAGGTAAGTAGACCTGACGAAGCATATCCCTCTCCATTCCTAGCACTGGTCACGAACACGTGTGGCTGTTGGATTCCATAGAGGAAACCATCCGCCCTGGCCGTTGACTCCAGTCTAAGAAGCTCTCCGTCTAGCGACGCCACGTCATCAGCACATTGGCTGCATCCATAGCTATGGAGCCCAGTCTACCCCATTGTGATAGATGCCAATTGACTCGAAAAGAATTTTCATTCGCCCTTTGAAAAACTTGTTTTTATCCTACTCGGTGTCTAGCTACTCCACCTCACCTGAAAAGCTTGGGAAACGGTTTAGTCGCCGAGGGCCCGACCAAGCAATAGGTGGTAATGGATCACATAGTACTGGTAACAACTGTCGACTAACCTGGCATAAATGCTATTAATTAGAAAAAATGAGTAGAGCTGGGATTTCAAATATAACTTTCTTTGCTAGTCGTAGCGTGGCACTATTGTGACGCTGGTATGGGCACTTTGAGGTGGTGTAATGGTTAGTGAGTTCGATCGTCACTGGGTGCCTCATACTTTCGGTCTTGTGTTGCATCTAAACTATGCTTGGAAAATAACTATTGTGACATTGGTAGTATGAAATTCGGATTAAAAAGGGGCCATGTGAAAACTTTGTATAGAATCGGAGAATTGGAAGGGTTGAAAATGTCAAAAAAAAAACTTAGGGTGAAAACAGGAATTAAAATATGAAACGAAAGAAAAAAGAGAAAAGTTTATTTTTTTCTTTCTGATAACCAGAAACGTCGAATAAAATGTTGAGTCCAAAATATGGTTTTGAAAAAATATAAACTGAAAAGCAAATAAGAATATCCGGAAAATAAAGGATCTGAAGTGTCGTTTTGAAAATGGACAAAGAATTCTTTGGATCGTTTTGGTAAATTGACAACAAAAGGGAAGTCGACAACAAAGAAAATTCTTGCCGTTTGAAATAAATTTCAAAGGTGCAGAAAATTGTTGTCAGGAAAATCATTGCTTTGAATAGTTGAATGCTGTGTAGTCGAAGAGTCATTGTCGACCGGGAAGCAAATTTAAGTAAAGCCAAAAATTTCCAATCGGTCGTTTTGGAAGTTGGAAAACAAAATGGAATTCTTTAGAGATCATTTTTAAAAGTTATTGAAGGAATAAATTGTTTTGGTAAAACGACCGATTGTCGAAAGGAATTTTGAAACAAGGTTTATTATTTTGAAATAGCTGACCGCTTTCTTTCAGAGTCGGTATAATGTCTCCAAGGCTGAAAAAATAATTAATTGATAAATAATTTATGAGTTTTCAGGACCGGTAAGAATCTAAGGAAATACATATAAATCGAACGCTTAGTTGAAGCCAGCAGTTGGAGAGAGAGCTGAGGGGAGTCAACAGCGGACGAAGGACACTGCTGAACCCCACGTAACCTTCTACCGAGAATTCCCGACAGTTTCCAGATTTATTCCTTCGACGTTTCTGGTTATCAGAAAGGAAAAATATAAACTTTTCTCTTTTTTCTTTCATTTCATATTTTTAATTCATGTGAATGTTTTAAGCCGCTCCAAGTTTTATAAGCAAGAGATCCGGTGTCACGGTAGAGATTTTAACGGGCAGGGGTAATTTTGTTGAATCAATGACTATATAAATGAAATGAAAATTAACCCAGCGACTTTCTTTGTTATTTCTTATGATATTTGTATTTTCATTTGTGGAAGCATTATTTGTCTTTTTTTAATAGAATGGTTCCGTCAACTCGATTCAACACGAGAGCACGGACGAAAATTCGTTCTTCACTGCTCTGTGATCAAAGAACACAACGTGGGCAGAGCAGATGAAGGAACGAAGCGATCAGCAGATAACCATCAGTTAACCGGTGATATTGCTGACCAATCTAGCATAGTGCCGTGCCGGCCGTGTTTTAACTTAGCTTATGTATCATTAATATTTGATTAACAAACAAGTGGTTATTATATGCAGGATCACTTTTATTTTAAAACGGAAAGATACACATATCCTCCAGTTTTCGCCATATGAGAATCTCTATTTCTTTATTCTAACATACACACTTTTAGGCAGGACTACCAAATTAGGGTACTTTTGAAAAAAAATATCTTCTATGTGCGATGTCCCGTTTGCGATCATAGCTCTCCACAATTTCTTGTACTTTGTAGCTCTTAGTACTTTTTCATTTTTCTATCTCTTCTAATCCCTGTTCTGCCAACCATTTACACAAGCTCGTTAGGCAGGGATTATGCGATTTACCACACTGTCCCTCTTGCTTCATTATGATCTGTTAATGTCAATTTTCCAAGTCCTCTTTCTTCGTTATGTACTCTAGAAATTTTAACTGTCAAGTCTAAGTGTTTTTGTGTTCTTTTTTTTTTTTTTTTGTTATTTTTTGTTTCCATTTTCCTTAAAACTTCCTATTTGCTCACATCTTCAGTCCATGGTATTCTCAGTATCCTACTGTAGAGGCACATTTCTCTTGCTTCAAGTTTCAATTTTATCAGTGAGTAAATTGTCCAGCATTCACTGCCATATAGAAGGACTGATATTACATAACAGATCAGGACTCTTTTCTTTGTTTCTAATGAAATTTACTTGTTTCTTAATACTTTGCTTACCTTTTGGAAGGAATCTTTCGCTATAGGATTTCGTTGTCGCATTTTGTTCCATTGTTAAAATACTTCTCAGCTAGTTAAATTTTTGTACTTGCTTGATTTTGGTATCTCAAATTTGTAATTTGCAGGTTGGGTCGTTCTTTTTTCTAACAAACGTGCATTCTACCTTCTTTTAATTGATGTTTAATCCTTTCTTTTCGCTTTCCTTCCCAACCTTCTGTAGAACACTCTTGTAGTTTTCTTTCTCTGTCTGCTATCATTAAGATTGTGGCCGCCAATAATGAACCCTTCTAGGACTACTAACACTCTCAGAATGGCCTTGCTGTATAGGTTGAATAAGTCCGGTGAGAAGACACATCCTTGTCTTACACTGCTTTCTATTTTCATATATTTACTGAACTCATTTCTTATCCTTATGCAAGTGACTTGCTCCCAATATAAGTTCTGGGTTATTCCAATCTCCTTCCCAAATATATTCCTGAAAACGATAAACGTATTTCTTTATACTTTAAACACGCTCTAAAATTCTTTCCTTTCTTAGAATGGCCTAGTTTAAATAAGTCTGGTGAGAAGACACATCCTTGTCTTACACTGCTTTCTATATTCGTATATATACTGAACTTATTCCTTAACCTTATGCAAGTGGCTTGCTGCCAGTGTCGGTTCTGGATTATTCAAAGTTTCTTCCTCAAATGTGTCAAGGTTACCAAGGTTAGCTAAGGTATTCTTGAGAAAGAAGCCAATCTAAAATGTAGTAATGCTGATTTTTCAAGCGTGTAGGCTATTTGCAACTTGTTGCTCAATTTGGCAAACCTAAAATTAACCCAACATCCACGACACTCAGCGGATATAAAACACAAAATGTATGCTGTCTTACTTGAAATAAATGTCTGTATTTAAACAAATAGACAACGATATAAAATGGCTTTGATTACGACTTACTTGGTTTCTTGAGACATATATTTTGTTACAATAAGTAAGCCAAATGGGTGTCGAGGAGGTTGTCTATACATTAATTATTAGCAACTTTCTCTCTTTCTTGGAACCCCAAAACATTGCTGCCCTGTCGGTGAGACCTAGACTACAAAAGAGGCAACCTATCAAGTAAATGTTTACATATTCAAATAAAAATGTCCTGTATTTTAATGTCATATTAAATGTCACTGTTCGAGCAAATATACTTGAAGGCATAGTTGCCAAATTGGACCACCTTGTGAGGTTGGGGTTACTAAATTTGACATTTTTCTACTTAGAGTCTTTAAGGCTATAAAATAAACTGAGGGCATTAATAAGAAAGTCAATATATGTAGAGTCTAGTATATACTATACAATACAGTCAATAAATATATAGTGTAGTACAGGCTGCGATGGATAAATTGTCGTCAAAATTATGCAAAAATGAAAATAACGCTGTCATCTCATTTTAACAGATATATTTATCAAAATGACAAAAAAATATCTTGAAATACTAAAGAGAAAATTTATTTAATAAAATCGCAATTAACTTCAACCACAGTTTCCAGATGGCTTCGGAATCTCCTGCATCTCTTCTGGACAGTCTCCTTGTTTATGTTGGTGAATGCTGCCGTACTCCTTGCCTCCAGTTCATCTTTGGTGTTTCAAGGATTTTTGCTGGTCTCTCGTTTAACTGCGTCCCTCACATAATAATCAAGGGGGTTGCAGTTTGGGGAGTTAGGTAGCCAGATTTAAGGGGTGATGTGGTCGGAGAAATTGTCTGACAGCCATGACTGTGTTCTCTTGCTTGAGTGGCATTGTACTGAGTCCCGTTGCCAGACATAGTTTTCTTGACCCAGGACAGCATTACCTTCTCAAGACACTTTATGTAGGTCCCCGTGTCGAATCTGAGGAGGCAACAAATTCGGGAGGCCTTACGTATCAGAACGATTGGAGTTTTGGGAGCTGCTGTACCTTTTTTTTCTTTTTTTTAAGACTCATCAATCTCTTTCCGAATCCGCTGTACTGTCCTCCGATTGACACCCAAACACTCTGAAATGTTCGTATTGTGGCTAACGAAGACTAATTTGCCATTCTTTTGTCCTTAACCTCGGAAAGAGTCGTTGGGGCCCCGATGTGCTGAGCTATCCACCATCTTTCATGGTCGTGTGCTAGATCCTGGGTCTCTCTGCGGGTGGTTTCTTGGTCTGCTCATCACGTGGAGTGTCTTGGGCATTTTAACCTGGAGGTGCCCATCACCCTCCAGGAAGTTATTTATAATGTTATAAATTAATTTATATACCAATAAAACCGACATTCACTGTAGATTTAGGTGTAAGTGTTTCCCTGACATATTAACTTAAAAACCTTGGATCCCAATGACCAAGAATATAACAGGTTGGTATTAGATATTTGCAAAACTTCTCACGCCGAGCTAATTTTGTGTCAGCTGGTAACAATAAGAGGATTCCGTTGCAGTCAGTCTTCGAGTAGCTGGCAGTTTTGACGCCATTTACATCACCGCAGTCGAGATAGGGTCGTAGTCTACGAGTGCTCTACAATTTGTTGCGTGTTCCAGCGATTATCAGCAGTCTCCTCTTGTAATACTGGAGCAATTACGACATCAATGCTTTCAACTAGGCTACTTTTATTCCAAGCAGAGAGGAGTGGTCGAAAATTACATTAAAATCAATTTTCATTCGAATGGAATTGACTTCCTCTTTTAAGTCGATCTTAACGACACATGATCGAGTTTGCATCGGCCATTCAAGAATGGACATTTCCACACAATCAAATACAGTGTCGTCAACCATTGTGTGTATTCTACTGCTTCATGGAAAAGGAATTCCTACTGATACGATGAAATTCTATAATTATAAACTTTATTGGTTTACTAAAGTGATTGTTCTACTTCATTATCTATAAGGGGTTATTTGTAGCGGTAGGAATAACACTTGAACGCGAAACGTTTATTCAAGGTAGAGCAGTCTCTTCATAGTCGAGTAGAGTGGTCATATCATAGACTTATATTCGAGTAGATTGGTCATATCATAGACTTATATTCGAGTGGCGTGGTCATCTTATATATAAAGTACTGTGTATGTGTGTTTGTGCTTGTGTGTGTGTCCAAGCAACTGCTCCGCTCCCACGGGTCCGATTTCAATGATTCATAGCTCATTCAAAAGCTCTATAAAAGTTAGGCACAGGGAATGATTTTTGTTAATCGCAGATTCAGGGTTGCCAGATCATGCGAGGTTAAAAATATATATTAATATATTATACTAGCCATTATCGTTGCTTTCATGGTTCAAGGAAAGTATCTCTTATTTTCCTTTTGTATCAAAATTGCAGTGCATGTTTTATTATAAACTAGCTTAAAAGCTGACCTATCGGGCGTCACTTAAGCTAGATCCCGTGGAGGATTCTTGGTTTGGCCATCATCACATTAGCTAGGGGGAAGTAGATGCAATAGTCATCAATAAACTACAGAAAAAATCAAAATTGATCGCTGCATTTAAATATTGAATTAATGTTTAAGCTTACCTTTTAAAAGTTCAACGGTAATTCTTCTGCTGCTACTTAATTTAAACACTATTTGATGTACGTAGGTCCTTATTTTCCTTGCAAACAATTACTTTTATTTCATGGGTTACAGAACAGAAAAATTATAAGATAAAATTAATATAGTGCAAAGATGAGAAAATAGAAATTAAAATTAGTTATACGTTCCACCTTTGAAGAGTTAGAGAAACATAATAGCTAATTAAGGAAAGCCTGTATTATGGAATCTATAAAGCGAAATTGGAGCACAATAATCCAACGAATTTTGGGATTTAAAAATCCCCAACTCTATAGTAACTTGTATTTACTCAATCCCCTTCCCCCCACGAGGTCAGGTTGTGACACAAGGTCGGTTTAATGTGGGGAGCCCGAGCGCATGCACCCGGGCAAGGAACAAAAATTCCCCGAGCTCCGGCAACCAACTCTATAGTAATTTGTATTTACCCCCCGCCCCCACAACGAGTTCGGGTTGTGACGCAAGGTCAGTTTAATGTGGGGAGCCCGATTGCGTACACCCGAGCAAGGAACAAAAATTCACCGAGCCACGACAACCAACTCTATAGTAATTTGTATTTATCCACCCCTCCCCACGAGGTCAGGTTGTGACACAAAGTCGGTTTAATTTGGGGAGCCCGAGCGCGTACACCCGGGCAAGGTATAAAAATTCCCCCAGCCCCAGCAACCAACACTATAGTAATTTGTATTTACCCAATCCCCCACGAGGTCAGGTTGTGACACAAGGTCTGTTTAATGTGGGGAGCCCGAGCGCATACACCCGGGCAAGAAACAAAAATTCCCCGAGTTACCGCAACCAACTCTATAGTAATTTATGCGATAAAAGTTCAATATCTGGATTATATATTTCAGGTGATATCACTCTTCATCTTTAACTAATTTGCATATTGATTTTAAAAATGTATATTTCATTACTGTCTTTCATTAGTGTTCTTTTATTCAAGGATTGTTTCGATTTTCATATCAAAAATAGTTCTGTTTAGGAATATTGTCTTACATAGTGCACAAAAGTGTTTGAAATTTGCATTTTACTTGGCCTTCAACAAGTTGGCATCTATTTGTAAAACTTTCCTTAACTTTAACAAGACAATTTATGAATGAAATGTTCATTTAAAATTTTTGTATCATATAATTCAAGTAGTGAATATATTTTAATTTGTGAAGCGATAGCCAGCGGGCGGAGCCTGCTGGTATCATATACTTATATTCGACTGGGCTGGTCATATATATTCGAGACGAGTGGTCATATCTTATACTTATATTCGAGTGGAGTTGGTCATACCATATACATATATTCCAGTGGGGTGGTCATGTCATATACTTATTTTTCAATGGTATGGCTTTATTATATACTTATATTCGAGTGGGTGGTCATATCATATACTTATGATCGAGTAAAGTGGTTACGTCATATAATTATATTCTAGCGTATTTCTCATATCATATACTTATATTCGAGTGGAGTAGCTATAGCACATTTTTATTCAAATGAAGTGGTCTCGTTATATATTTATATTCGAGTGGATTGGTCATATCGTATATTCGAGAGGAGTAGTCATATCTTTAATTTATATTCAAGCAGAGTGGGTTATACTTTTATTCGTGTGGGGTTTTGGTCACATCATATACTAATTGTCCAATGGAGTGGTCATATCATATACTTATATTCGAGTGGAGTTGACATATCATATACTTATATTCAAGTGGGGTGGTCATATCATATACTAATTTTGCAATGGAATGGCCATATCATATACTTACATTCGAGTGGAGTCCTCATATCATAAACTTATATTCAAGTGGGGTGGTCATATCATATACTAATTTTGCAATGGAATGGCCATATCATATACTTACATTCGAGTGAAGTTCTCATATCATATACTTATATTCAAGTGGATTAGTCATATCATATACTTATAATCAAATGAAGTGGTCTTGTTATATATTTATATTCGAGTGCAGCGACTTCGTCAGATGTTTACAGCAACTCCTATTAATGTTTCGGGCCTAATACATTTTTCCTTTTCTATCATTTCGAATTTGGATGTTACTTCAAGCCACTAAGTCAACTTCGCTAATGTTCAACCCGGCGAACAGATCTGCCCAGGTGTAATGTCTGTCAATACCAATTATTCATGTTATATTGTTTGTTTTCATCTTTGTTGACCGGCCGGCCTGGATCAGTTTTCGTCTAAATCTGAACTGTGAACAAATAAACAGATCTGCTCGTGTGAAGGGCGTTACATTCGTTCACCTTTGATATTCCATTGAATTGCACTAGACAGAGGCAAAACATTAAAATTGCGCCCATAATGAATATTCTCTGATAGCATAGCGAACTATAATGGGCTTCTTGTCATGTGTCCGTGATAGAGAGTATACAGAGTTACCGACATAGACAGGAAGTACCTAGTATAATTAGAATGCAAAGAATAAGATAGATAATGAATAGACTGATAAATATACATATATAAATATAGATATAGATAGATGATGAGTATACACACACAAACACATGCATACACACGCTCACATATATACACCCTTGTGCAAATTAATTGAAAGAACCACTTTAGTTTCCTTTCTTACTTCATACGATCAGTTTTAAACCCACTGGAGTGACTCGGTGTAATCGATTTTTTTTTCCTCAGATTAGGTCATTTGTAGTGGTGTGCAGTAATATGAATCTATTTTGGGGGTTTATGATAAAATTTGTTTGGCCTTGAAAAATACTGCATCTGATTTTCATCACACCCAAAGACTATTGTCTCGACTGTCGATTAGTTGTCCAACGGCCATTGTCTGCGATAGACGTTACTCCAAAGAAGCCTACGAAAATTGTAACGCTGTACAAACACACTGACAAGCCTTACTAGTGAGCAAGTCAAAGTACTATAGACTGGCCTGGAAAATCTCCTGCTTTAAATCCATTCGAGAATCTGTGGTCAATCTGCAAGGAACGACTTCGTGGAATGGACATACGAAACATTAACATGTACACTTTGTCATATTCCATTGGAAAAATACGAAAAAAAAACATAACAGAATTATTCATTTTGTTTCAATTAATTTGCACAAGGCTGTATATATATATATATATATATATATATATATATATATATATATATATATATATATTTGGTTGAATTGATGTGAGTTTGTAACCCTGGGTTTCACGCTTTTGCGATCGTCAGATATACACACACTTTTCACACACATATATATATATATATATCAGACATTAAGGGCAGCACTCAGCAGGGATAGTCAGTTTCATGCTTAAAGACGATATTCAGACCATGTGTGTTGTTTGTTGCTGTGGCTATTTATATATGCTGGTAATGGTGCATTATACGCAGAAAGTATTTTGTATTATCGTAACGGATAGGCTAGGCGGTAAGAGCTATGTTTCAAATTATTCTACAGGTTATATAGTAGAAATAATTCTGGATGCGAATGCAGCTATTTTATAATGTTTTTTAAAACATTTTCCTACTCATTATTTATTATGATTACTTGAGTATATGTTAATGTGTTTATTAGATTAACCGAGTTAAAATACCAGTTATAACGGTGAAAAATATATAAAAATTAAAAATTTAAGTTTAAATGTTATGTTATAACGTTTGGCTTTATAGCAAATATATAGTTACATATATTATATCGAGTAACATCATGATTCCGCACCTGATGCGACGCTTAAAAATGTTTTCCTTTTTTGATGTTGAAACAAAAATGTACAATTTTGTAGTGGATATGTGCATGTTCTAATGTAACACTGCATAAGAAATATATAAATATTTACTGGTCTACTTTTTGTACTGAGCACTGTTTAAATTAATGTTTAGAACGCTGAGATCTTACTGTTCGTTCTTCTACACTTTGATATATATATATATATATATATATATATATATATATATATATATATATATATATATGCAATATGTAGAAAAATAGGAAAGAACACGTTAGGTAAATAATCCGTAGTTCTTTAGTATTTTTGTTTTATTTTTAAAAAAACAGTGCTCAATACAGAAGTAGAGCTTAAATTATAATTATTTAAAAAAAAAAAAATAGGATTCCTTCGCTACATAAGGGTTTTCATGTTTCAAAAGCAAGAGACAAAAATCTCAATAATTATTAAAATTAAATTGAATTAAAGTATCAAGCCCTGTTTCATGCTCAAGCGAAAATTTAGGAATAACCAATCTTGAAATTTACGCATTTTGTTTTTGAAACATGAGAACTCTTATGTAGCGAAGTAATCATATTTTTTTAAAATAATTATAATATATATATATATATATATATATATATATATATATATATATATATATATAATGTTGTGCCACTGATATTTAAGCTTATTTTCTTTTATTTTCCAGATTGTTATGGACGGTGTGGTTACGTGGTATGAGGCTGTGATTATGCTATTTATATACGGCTGCTATATTACACTTATGATGTGAGTAAATAAACATTTATAACACATACTAGTATACTACCCGTAAAAAATGATGGTATATTTGTGTGTATAGCTCGGTCCTTCTGCTGAGAACCGCAATGTAATATCTGTGCACTACACTTAATTTATTTTTTGTAAGTGAATTTTACTATGCAGCAGAGGGCTGTTGTAGTGAATATATTATTTACCAGTGATCAGTTGCTAATTTTATTTATCTGTTTTATTATGGCTGACGTTGCGAACCGGACAAAGTTAAAAAAAAAAAAAATACTGTTCGTTTTTATATAAGAAATAAATATCTTTATGAAGTGGGTGTTGGAAAATGACTAAAAAAAACTTTTAAAATAAATTCTGATGCTTGATCCTTTGGTGCGATTATCGGAAGTGGATTGGGCTGAAAAATTTTCAGCACCCCCTCTTAAAATATCAAATAATGGGCGGTTATCTTTATCCGTGCACGCCCATTTACTCAGGCGTCAGATTTCAACATCCACAAAAGCCACCTGTTCTCTATACAGTAATTATGCTGAGCGGATCTTAGAGTTTCAAGGAGAGAGCGAATAATCGTGGGCGATCAACAGTTGAAACAAAGGCATCACTCTCAATCCCTCGGTCACGATGACTTGTGACTTCGTGCTAGTACAAACATTGACTTCTGAACAATTTCGACTAACCAATTTCATTCGGTGGTATGGTTTTTATGACCAAAGAGGCATTCCGAAAAGCTAGGCAGAGTATTACAAGACAGAAAGATTTCGTTGGAAACATATAACTGCTACGAGACATCTGTCCTCCTTTACGGCAGCGAATATCGGTCGGCCTCCTCAAAGATGAAGAAGAGCCTCGAGGCAAAGGAGGTATGGTTCTACAGAAGGATGCTAAGGATATCATGAGCCGAGAGTGTGAGCAACGATGAGAGGATGCAAACGAGGAAGAAATTTATACTTAACATCAGGAAGAGACAGCTGAAATTTCTGGGACACGTAATGAGAAAGGAGGGCTTGGAGAATTCGATACTCACGGGTCGAATAGAGGGAAAGAGATACAAGGGAAAGCAACGCATGATATACCTATCGAGCTTAAGCAAGTGGATGGCAGAACATGGCCTGGGGGTAGCAAAGGGACAAAATTTATTGAGAACTACATGAGATAGGGGGGAGTGAAGAGCCATGATCGCCTACGTCTTGAAGGGACACGACACATAAAATCAGAAGGTATGATGTTCATGGTAGCTAAACTTACCGAAAAAGAGTGCTGCATAACCATAAAGGATCACAAACCAGATTTCGAAGATAATCCGACTGCAAGGATTATCAACCCAACAAGACCTGAAATCGTTAGAATTAGTAAGAAAATCCTAGAAAGGGCCAACCAACAAATCAAGGATTACCTAGGGTTAAAACTTTGGATTAATACCAAAGAAGTAAGTAATTGATTTATAAATATTAAAGAGAAAACAAATTGTATACTAATGCAGTTTGATATTGCGAATTGTTACCAATCGATATCAAAGGAACTTTTCATGAATGCTATGGATTTTGTTACCCAATACTCTGACGTAACGAAGGATGAGAAGAGCATTATTATAAATGCGAAAAAAACGGTACTCATACGTAAGGGTGAGCAATGGATTAAAAGCTAATGACCAGTTCGACATCGCAATGGGACCATTGGACTCTGCAGGGTCTTCTGACCTTATAGGTCTTTTTATATTATACAATCTCACATTATATCGTGAAATTAGTATAACTGACATTAAATTGTACAGAGACGATGGTCTTATGGTTATAAAGAATTCTACAAACTTTAAAATCGATAAAATTAGAAAACTATTATATAGGGAATTTAAATGCTTGAACTTGAAATTTACTGTAAGTATTAAATTGAAAAAGGTGAATTTTCTTGATATAATATTAGATTTAATTAATAATCTATACATACCTTATAAAAAACCCAGTACTAATCCTTTGTATATACACCCTAAATATAATCATCCTCCATCTATAATTAAGCATATAACTTTATCTATCGAAAAAAGAATAAGTACAAATTCAACAAATGAGAAAATTTCTATAATAAAGATCTAAAGAATAGTGACTATAAAAGCCCTTAACTCAATTATATAAAATCTGTAAGCGAAAACCATTGAAAAAAACAAAAGTAGAAAAATAATTTGGTATAAACCCCCATGAAACCAAATGGTAAAAAACAAATTAGGACAAAAATTTCTTGCATTAATCGTTAAACATTTTCCTAAAGTTAATAAAGTCAGTACAATTCAAATTTCATGGATTGGTTTGCAAAATTGAACGAAACGTAGAATTTGTAAATCACGAGAAAAAAGTTAGAAATAATTACAATGTTACAATACTAAATACTGTGGTGATTTCAACACGTGTCAGTGTTATATAGGAATAAAGTGTCGCTGCCGACACTTGAGTTTGAACATAGATCGTCAGTAAGGAAACACAGGCAACTCCATTATTGATTTAAGTGGATCACGTGACCATAAGTAGAAAGTATAGTGACGACTAACGATCACCATTTCTATTCTGTCCTCTATCACTATTCGGATCGCTATTTCTCTTCTATCCTCTATTACTATAAGGACCGCTATTCTCTACTCTATTCATTATACTATTTCTCTATTCGGATCTCTATACAGATTACTATTCGAGCGAGTATTATCGAGCAAGTACTATTTTTTAGACATTTTTCCCTTCTTTCGAGTGGGGGTGGATTTCCAACTACACAAACATATAGTGTTATAAGTTAGGTTAGAAAGGTTAGAACAAGTATCAATGTTAAATTAGTCGCACAGAGTGGGGGGGGGGGAGAGAGGACAAAGAAAAATGGATAAATAAATAAAATAAATACAAAAATAAATACAGGGATAGGTTGGAATATATATATATATATATATATATATACAGATGTTTTGGATGTGTCTCTGGTAGAATGAATTTATACACACACGTAGCAGAAAGTGAATGTCCGCTTGCATTCTGATGGACGCCAGTGAGTGTAAAGCCAACCATATCTCAGTGTCCAAGCAACAGGTTACAGATAACGCAGTGTTTGGTGGGGGGGGGGGCAGCAACCATTCCTACGCGCCACCAGTAGTGGGCTTGGGGACATTTGCTTTAATAAAATTTTTAAACCACGAGGAGAAACGAACGGCTTTAAAAATTCCACGTTAGATCAAATTTTATCTAGCAAAAGACAAGGCCACTGGACCATAAGAATACTGAAGACATACTAACGCCTGGTGAAGAGACATTTTTTCCCTTCTTTCGATGGGGGGGGATTTCCAGCTACACAGACATATAGTGTTATAAGTTAGGTTAGAATGGTTAGAACAAGTAGTACAAGACTTATTCGAAGGCGTCTTTTTGCTGATTTAGATTGAGAATTGACCGAAGATTGAAAAGTAATAGCGTAAAGAAAAAATCAATCAACACAAAGACTTCTTAGATAATCAAAACCGATTTTAGTCATAAATTGATACTAAGATAGTGTTCGTCTATCTTGAAAAATGCGGTTATGAAAACATGAAGGAAGATTTTGGCAAAAAACTAACCAGATCAAGGCCCGGATGTTTATTTTGGCTTTTGTTCTGCCTTCGGTTCGATTAGCGCTCGAATTAAAATTCCTTTTTAAAACAAATGGCTTTTAAGTTGTTATTTTGTGGGCAATTTTCAATTTTCTCTCCCAACTCTATCTTTCATACATATATATATATATATATATATATATATATATATATATATATATATATATATGAAAGATATATATATATATATATATATATATATATATATATATATATATATATATATATATATATATATATTACATATTACATGAATCATTCATACAAAAACAGATATAGAAGTTAATGATTTAAATGGCGTGCACACATCTTCGCGAACAAATTTAATAAAGTACATTAACCCCGAACCTGTAGCTGAATGTTATGATCCCTGTTTATAAATTCCAGTTGCATAAGGTCTTTTTTTTAGTTTTTTACAAGCTTTCATCTGTTCCTACAGACATCTTCAGGTATGGAAATAAATTTGTTTTTTACTTCTCGGTAATAACAGGACAACGAAAATATGGATGTAATCCGAAAAATGTTTTTAGAAATGTGTTATTGTTAATTGTAAGAAATTATTTTGGGAGCGTGCGGTCGCAACGCTGATGTTGAAATTTTAAATCTTAAGATTGTGCGTTTTTGTACTAATATGGTAATAGGATGATAATTTTGTACTGGTAGGTTTTTCAGTCAATGTGACATGAACTAAATTGTTCAATAAATACAGGAATGTCACAGTTATTACCGAAAGTTGCACGTCGGATCAGTTATTTTAATATCAAGTATGTGGTGCAGTTCAATTTACATTACATGAATCATTCATACAATATATATATATATATATATATATATATATATATATATATATATATATATGTGTGTGTGTGTGTGTGTGTGTGTGTGTGTGCGTGTGTGTGTGTGTAACATTTCAGTTATAACAAAACATATATATATATACGCAAAAAGACATCATGAATGAAGACAAAAGGAAAACTTAGCCAACGCTGGGACGTTATTCCTGAAAAATTAAACAGCAACATCATTTACTCACTTGTGTCTATAAGAAACTAAATTATGTCACTTAGCATCATCCATAATTGATCTCGAATTTTCAGTTAACCTCATGAATATTTATGATCCTATCTTAAATGTAAGCATTTTAAAAAATGTAACAATATTTTTACTTTTTTTTATAAGTACTGGTTACAAAATAAAATCTTTACATTTGCCTTGATAAGGTCCATCAGAGGAGAAAAAGTGTTGATTGGTCTCCCTTTTGTCTTTATATATATATATATATATATATATATATATATATATATATATTAGGTTGGTGCAAAAATAATGACGTAATAATGTCGTTTTTGACGTATACGTCAAAAAACGACATTATTACGTCATTATTTTTGCACCAACCTAATATATATATATATATATATATATATATATATATATATATATATATATATATATGAAATGGACAAAGTCCGACAATTATTTAAAGACATTTTTATGTTTAACATTCTTTTTATAGATACAAGTATTTACTTAAATGCTCTGTTTATAATAAATAGTATTAAATAATATTTACCGGCCTGAATGTCCGAGAAATTTTCGAAGGACGAATATTTTCTATGAAAACGGTTGTCTGCCGACATCAACAAATTTTCGCATTAAATAATTAGCATTAAAAAAAAATTAAATTTCATAGTCTAATAAAAGGCTTAAACGCTTAACCCAATCACAAGATAGAAAAACCCTTTATAAAGTCGTCAAAAGAAACAAATTGTAGTTCAGCGCGATGCGTTTAAGTAGCAAACAGCCCTTTAGAAAAAAAAAAAAAATAAAATAAAACAAAATTCTCTAGACACTTAATGGTGCCAAAGGTAATCTTTCGCTGTGACTGACCGGACGATGTGCGCACATGAATGCCATCATTCGCTTTCAAATGGATGCCCCCATCCTACCTCAGCTTGACCTCTTTCCGAAGGTGACTGATATGTGGATAAAGATTATCTCTTAGACGTCTTACCAAAATGGTCGCCCCAGCCGTTTCCCTAGTAATTAATTTTGTGAATGAACATGCTTATAAAGATGCGTAAATTTCAATATTGGTTATTCAAAAATTTTCGCTTGAGGATGAAACAGGGCATGATACTTTAACTCAATTTAATTTCAATAATTATATTGAGGTTTTCGGCTCTCTATTTTAAAACATGAGAACTCTTATGTAGCGAAGGAATCATATTTTTAAAAAATAATTATAATCTAAGCTCTACTTCTGTATGGAGCACTGTTTTTTTTTGTTTTTTTTTAAATAAAAACAAAAATACTAAAGAACTCCGGATTATTTACCTAACGTGTTCTTTCCCATTTTTCTACATATCTGCACACACACACACACACACACACAAACACACACACACACACACAGAGACACATACATATATATATATGTATATATATATATATATATATATATATATATATATATGGAGAGAGACAAAGAGGGAGAGGGAAGAATAGAGAGAAAGAGAAAGCGTCAATTGATGCAAGTAAACGTCTGTCACTTAGCTAGTTGATGTTGCCATCATCATCCCGACTCCAGAGTTTCGTAGACGGACCCTCTTGCAATCAATTCGTCCACTCGTCAGTGGGTATCTGCAATATACATATTTCGGCCAGTAAATTCATCAAGTCTAACGGCGTTAAGAGCAAGCAATTTTTTGTAAACAAAGTGCTCAATATTAAAAAAAAACAAACAATAATAGTTAATAGATAAATTAAAAAACAAAACAAAAATAAACGTTTCTTTTGGATTTCATGTTTCGCAGATATAGCGCTTGCCCGGCAACCAACCTACTTTCAATAAAATTTGTTTCTATTAGGTTGGTGCAAAAATAATGACGTAACAATGTCGTTTTTTGACGTTAAAAAATACGTCAAAAAACGACATTACTACGTCATTATTTTTTGCACCAAATCTAGATACGCACGTGTTAAAATTCCTTTAAACTCTATAGTAATTTTCCCACGTGACTCTAAAATTTCTTCCCCTCTTATCAAAAAAAATTTTTTATAGTTAACAGCATAAAGGTTGCACTAGTTAATCCTTGAACTTTTAACCTCTTTCTTTCAAAACAAGCAACGATGGTTGAAAGTACTCCAGACATAACACGTAACATGGCAAATTCTTTTACAAGTTCCCACCTGACATGAAATGACTCAGCCGTTACCAGGAGAAACACTAAAAGGCTTAACGGGTATATCCTGTCAGTTCACATGTTTAACGAAATATGAAATATTGCTGCTACGTTTAGGATATATATATATATATATATATATATATATATATATATATATATATATATATATATATATTTGGTTGGATAGATGTGAGTTTGTGACCCTGGGTTTCACGCTTTAGCGATCGTACGATCGCTAAAGCGTGAGACCCAGGGTCACAAACTCACATCTATCCAACCAAATATGTTAGCTCTATCTCTGATATTGAGCGCTTTCTAATAAGTACCGCGCATATAATATATAAATAATTATACATATATATATATTTTTTTATATTGATATACACACAATTTTCACGCACACACACACACACACATATATATATATATATATATATATATTGTTATGGTCCGGTTCCTTGTACCACAGTGATAGTCCAAGGTAGAACCAATAAAGAAGAACTCGAATACGGATATGGAATAACACAGATATATTACAAACAGGAATATATACAGAGAAATAGAAAGTGTTAGTACGAACAATCAGGTTTAGTAGTAATTGTCTGAACGCGACTCTGTTTGGACTGCCTCTGACTCGACTGACTGACTCGCTCTGACTGACTGACAGACTCCTGACGGACTTCACTCCAGACTTCAGACTAAACAGTATTTAGTCACCCTCCCCCCACGAGGGCATCATTTGGCACAAGGCCGGTTTAACGTGGGATCTCTGAGCCCGTGGACTCGGCCAAAAATATGCTCTTTGAACCCGTATAAACCAATTTACCTCCCCGAAAGAGACCCCGCCCTTCGGCGTAGACTTTTTCGGGTTCCTCCCCGCCCGAAGGCAGAGAGTTCAACCGATCAGCCGATCAGCCGGTCGTCCACTTCAGACTGAACGGTATTTAGTCACCCCCCACCCCACCACGAGGGCATCATGTGGCACAAGGCCGGTTTAACGTGGGATCTCCAAGCCCGTGGGCTCGGCCAAAAATATGCCCTTTGAACCCATATAAACGGGTTCAGGGTCGGTTTACCTCCCCGGAAGAGACTCCCCTCTTCGGTGAAGTCTCGTTCGGGTTCCTCCCCGCCCGAAGGCAGAGCGTTCAACCGATCAGCCGGTCAGCCGGTCGCCTGACTTCAGGCTGAACTCCCTGTTTCCTCTTGAGGGGCAGTATTTATTAAGTATGGAATAGTCCATTATGCTATTATGGGTAAGGTCCCATAACACACACACACACACACACACACACACACACACATATATATATATATATATATATATATCTTTATGTGTGTATGTGTGTGCATGTGTAACACACGCATATTTAAAATCAGAATTATAGCCTTCCTGAAAGTGCCTGTATGAAGCTAATATAAAATTTTCAAACATTCCTGATAATGACTGACGATAGTCGAAACTACTTAAACAAAAATATCATGATGTTTTGATAGTTTCTTCATAAATTTGAATCGAACGTGTGACAGCATATACGCAAACTATATAAATGTAGTAAAAAAATAAACAGACAGACCTTAGCGGTTAATTTTAATAAAAAAATATTTCATATTTGTATTGATAGATATAGCTATATGTATATCAACACGCAAACACTACCTAGAAGAAGGAAACTACAACAGAAAACCTGCGGTCATAGCATTTTCTGCTAGCGTTTCACTTCGTTGGCTCACAGTCCACTGGTTCATATATATATATATATATATATATATATATATATATATATATATATATATATTTACTTTATACATGCAATTTATACATCATACATCATACATAAAATTATACATATAATTATATTATATATGTGTGTGTGTGTGTGAGAGAGATGTCTGTGTGTGTGTGTGTATGTGTGTGTGTGTGTGTGTGTGTGTGTGTGTGTGTGCACGAACATGTGTCTGTGGGGATCTGTGTTAAACATCAATAGCAATATATCTTCATTTTGAATTAATAGATTTGATGGCAGGCATGATCCCTTTCTATTTACGTTTAATATGAACTTATGCTTGATACAAGGGACTGGTAGTTTTTTTTAGCCAATCAGAAACCTCTAATTCATATCCGGGAGATATATATATATATATATATATATATATATATATAGCCGTTTTGAAGGGAAAACGGGCTTTATATGTTATCAGAGTAGGTCCTGTAGCCTTTCGATTGGTCCGTTTTACGCTAACACTGAATGCAAAAGCCATACCACTTCTCGTCCTCACCTGCACTGCCCCGCCCACCCGATATGCGAACAATATAATGCACCTTTTCTCTCTGGCCACTTTGCTTTCACCCAGACTGGTTTCCCCACTCAACTATTGCTTTGACCTTTGTGTCAGTTGTTCTAAAATCTCCAGACAGTCGACTCTGACTTGCAACGGCAGCCAAACTAAGAACGCATTGTGAAGAACAGTGTCCGGATCGAACATCGATCAATCAACGATCGATATGTAAATCATGACGCAACATCACTAGCTATCATCTCGTTGTCTTCAGTCGATCAGCCTCGTTGTACCAACAGCGTGATTGCATAAAAGACGTGAGAAATATAAGTTTCGTCACAAATAACCTGCTATATATATATATATATATATATATATATATAGATAGATATATAAAATATATATATATATATATATATATATATATATATATATATATATATATATATATATATATATATATGCATGTTTCATTAAAAACGACAGACTACGGTTAAGCTTTTTATTTAATTTTTCTTGTGTTCTAACAAGAGCTTTCTTTTCTGGACAAAGGGTGTGTAAGAACTGTCCAAATGTTTTATATTTCCGAGCGCTTTCGGCTATACCTTTAGCCATCATCAAGGATGATTCGATTTTTCAGCTTAATTGGATGTGTGCATTATGTGTATGTCTTAGTGTGTGGTAGGGATGTTTTTAATTTCCGAATACGGTTAGTACATTGTGGCCTTGTTCGTAGTTAATATTATTAAGAGTTGGCTTTTTCTTTTTTATTATTAAAGCTTCCATTATTTTTAGTCTTTTTTGCAGGTGGATGCAGTTAATATATTTGTGTTTTCTACTAGTATGTTGCTAATGGAGTCTGGTAAATTTTGTGTGTGTGTTTAAATGTGTTCTAATGGAGCTGTGATCAGATAGCCGTCTGGATAAGCTTGTGGTTGTGTAACTGATGTAATTATTTATGAGTCCGGTTTGATCAGGAACACATTTCCTTAGGGGGCATTTGAACTCATAGATATTGGTCGTTCTTTGTAATTTTGACTTAATTGGCGCGTTGTTATTTTCGAGGATAAGGTTGGCTGCCTTAAATTTTTTATAATAGATAATAAGTTTGATTTTTTTATTCGGATCAATTGGGTAGTATATTTCTTTATAATATGCCTTAGAGAAGAATCGTCTTGTTTGTAATTAATATGCATTTGTTTTTTGTAATATATATATATATATAAAGAAATATAGTTTTAAGGTGTGCTATATTTATGGAATAAAGTGCTCAATATCAGAGATAGAGCGTATGTAAATATAGATATAAAAGTGAACATTGAAGTAAAAAACTTGTAGGGGTGGTGACCAAAACAAACTATTAAATAAGCGACCTCTGCAAATACCCTCCCCCCAATTTTTTACTACGTCAATAAAACATCAAAGAACGAAAAGAATAAATAATGCCCAATGAAAATGAAAAACAAATAAATAAATAGATGAACAAACAAGCCACTCCCTTAAATTTAACCGCCAGAATAGATTACCCACAATGCACCACTGACACATATATATATAAATACCCGAGGAAAAATCCAGCATTCGCGACCTGACGATTGCGTCTAGCTTGAAACAGCCTGTGGCTTCTGAGTGTTGACTTCAATGTTCACTTTTATATATATATATATATATATATATATATATATATATATATATATATATATATGATAAAAATATAGTTGTTAGGTATACTATATTTAAGGGTAAAATTTATCAACATTAGGGATGGGGCCTATGTAAATATCAAAGTGAACATTGTGGTCAAACACCGAGCGGTGACAGTCCGTTTTATGTTTTAACGCAATGATTTCATCTAAACATGAAACAGACTGTCAGCTGGCCACTCGTATTCGTGGATATCCGTCTATTACGGCGGCTAGGCAATCCCTGTTGCAGACACTCGCTCAGGCACATTTATGTTTGTTCAACACCTACAGATCCAACCTGTGGTTTATAGTGCAGTTATGTTGAGCAGGCATTAGTTACTGTTTCTGGAAGAGAGCATGATATCTAGGGTGATCAGCAATCTGAACAAGGCCAGCACACTCAAACCCTCGGTCACGATGACTTGCGACTTCGTGCTAGCACTGCTATGGACAACCCCCAAGGGTTCCGTCTACCCAGTTACACTCAGAAGGCTTGGCTCAACCCATGGTATGGTTTTCATGCACTTTCCAAAGGTGCCGCATGTTGATATATATATATATATATATATTTTTAGCCATTATCAAGGATGAATTTTATTTTACTGATTGTTTGCATTGTTTTATGTATTTATCCAGAGTCAGAGGAATGTTTTATTAATGATATATAAAACAATCCATACAGTCAGTTAAAACTAAAAATAAAAGACACCCTTGATAATGCCTAAATGAGGTATTGCAGCTCAATTCTCTCTCTCTCTCTCTCTCTATATATATATATATATATATATATATATATATATATATATGCCATTCGCAGACATTACTGTCTCGCAACTCCTCAGTGCGACTAGACATGCGAATACCTCGACCGATTTCGTGTTAGGCAGAGTTTCTACCACTAAGCCATCATCACTCGGCAGAGAGAAACAGCTAATTCTAGCATATTGTTTTTACTAATATATACAAACGCCAAAGAGTGCGTCAATTCATTTTACCGAAGAGCTTTTGCATTCACGTCTCTCTCTCTCTCTCTCTCTCTCTCTCTCTCTCTCTCTCTCTATATATATATATATATATATATATATATATATATATATATATATATATATATATATTATAAGGGATTATAATATAAACATATTGAAATTGCTGCAGAAAAGCTTTCATGTTTCAATACTATGATTGTATTTCTTCAGGCGATTGAAACATGAAAGCTTTTGTGTAGCGATTTCAAAATGTTTTATTATAATCTTTTATAATAAAAATATAATAATAATATACACCTCTACTTTGTATTGAGCACTTTTTTAAAAAGTAAATGCTATGAAGAGTGTATTTTTATTCCATCTGTTCTTTCTCTCATTTATATATATATATATATATATAATTTTATATACGCAGTACTTAGTGAAAAGTGCTCAATATCAGTGATAGAGCAACTGAATATATATATATATATATATATATATATATATATATATATATATATATATATATATTACCATTCTTGATAAGCTTCTAATGAATTATTAAAATATTACAAAACATGATGTTGACATTCAACAAGTATTGAATGTTTTTACTTATATTTTAATAATAATAATAATAATAATAATAATAATAATAATAATATATGCAAGGGTGGTACTAAAAATGTTCAACACCTCCTCCTATGCATATAATACATAAATGTGTTAAAAATTAAACTTTTAGAAATATCTGTGCTTTTTAATTAATATGAAACCTGTTGTCTTTATAAATAAGCAATATTTTAATTGATGCTTTTTATAATTAGATTACTTAGGTATTAAAAAAAATTCTATTTTTAAAGTGGTAACCATCTCAGCAATTAAATCGCAGCCCTGAACTAAATTTTGAAAATCTATCATATCCCAACATTAATTTCAGAAATTAGTTCTTTTTAAAGATTTCTTCATGGAATTAACTAATAAATTTTTGAATAAACAAAATAACTATTACCAGCAATACGTTTTTGAAAAAAAATATTACCAGCAATACATTTTTTAAAATATTATTACTAGCTATACATTTTTGAGGAAAAAATATTACCAGAAATAGATTTTTGACAAAAAATATTACCAGGAAAAAAAAGTTGTCGGCATTAAATGACTCATTGAGGTGTTGATATGCCGTAAAACAAAAAAAAACAATCTTCAAGTCTAAGGTTAACTGTTATCTGTTCTTCATAACCTCATAAACTTCACTTCTTGTATTTTCTTACGCTCATGCGACACCACACAGTAACTACCTTGAGTGGCTTTTGGGCCTTGTATTGGGTGAATATTATTATAAAAAGTGGGCATGTGGCCAAGTGGTTAGAACGTTTGTTTCCCTACTATAAGGCCCGGGTTCGGATCTCACCAGAGTCGATGTCTCAGAAAGGTGACTTCTTGGTTTAAACGAACATTAACTAATGTTCACTCGGCTTAGTTGCAGTATAAGCTACAAGTGGGCTCTGTGAGTTTTAAAGAAACACAAATGCGCCTGAGCAGGTGTTTGCAACAGGGATTGGCTAACCGCTCTAGTAGACAGGTGTACTCGGGTACAAGCGATCGACCATTATAGTATAAAAAAGAATATATACTATGAAACCTCGCAATAGCTGCTCTTCTTGTGTAATTAATTATTTTCCAGGAATCGAACCAGCGAGCTTTTGGTTACTATTCTGTTATATAAGAAATAAACAACTACTAACTATTTAAAAAACTTATGGAATTAATTTAATTGCAACTATTTCGTTAATACAATTTTACAGCAGACAGAAACCTTTGCGAGAAAAGACTAGCGCAAAGCATTAAAAAAAAAAAAAAAACTTGTTCTGCGTAGGATCAAATAATCTTGCAAGTATATGAATATTTATAAACTTAAATTCAAATGTTGGTAAACTTGAACCTTGGTGTCCGAAAAAAATAAATAAAAACGGAATATCAGAAGAATAACTTTCCCTTAACACCGCTGTTAATTTTAACTATTTTCACTCCTTAGAAATGTAATAAAACTTAAACATATGATGAAATATTATCCATTTTCTTTGTTCTTGAGAATTTAAAACAAAAATATAAAACACTATTAATTTATTAGATTATTTCTTTACAAGAATCGTTTTATACTTACATTATAAAAACGATTACAATTTTATTGAAGCGAATGAAATGCAATATTTATCATTTACCAACTGATGAAGAAATAAACATGAAAACGATTTTCATTCATAAATTATTATGTGAACCAACTGCACGGAAATCATTATTATTTATCGTTTTATTAAGTGCGAATCTATTGGCAATTAACTAATGTTTTGCCAACCATTCAAATAAAAATATATATTAAATAAATAGTGTTTAATAAATATTTTGTTGTCAATTCTCAAGGACAAAGTAAATGTATAAATTCACTTTCATCTGTTTAGGTTTTATCAAAATTCTAATCGTCGCTTTTTAAAACAATGAACATTACCAAGGAGTGAAGGTAGTTAAAATAATAGCGGTGTTAAGTGAAAAGCCGTCCTTTTGACACGCCGAATTTTTGCGGGCACAACACGAGTTCAGAGCTTAACAGTTAAAATTCGACGTGACGTAAACAGAAGCCAGCCATTATCGTTCTCTTCGTAGTCCAATGGTAAATTTCAATTGGACAGCTTCTTCGCAAAAGCCGTTGCTTTGTAGAATAACCTCCCGTGGGGATGTTTTCCCAGAGTAGTCCAATCTTAATCTCTTCAAGTATCGGGCCAGTCGTTAACTATCCCACATAGATTACGCTTATAAAACAACCTAATTCAGTAATCGTCTGCCTTGACTGGCTCTTGAGCGTTTTATTCGGCGAACAATAGTGTAAAAAATTGTCCTAGCGAGACAAGTTTGCTAACCATTACGCTACTTCGAAGTACCCAAAATATACTCTCAGGTGTGTGTGTGTGTATGTGTGTATTTGTGTGCGATTATGTCTTTTGTACGGTGTGTGTGCGTGCATATTATATTATGTCTGCATGGGCGCGTACGTACTTCATAAATATTCATTTGCTTGCAATTGACACAGAAATATAATATGCAGCGTCCAGCAAGGAAAAAAAAACTTCACAGTTTGTCCACCTCAAAAGTTGTATCAGCAAAAACATAAATATTCACATTAATGTTATATATCGAATATTTATGTTTCCGACTAGCATGAATAAAACCTTCGTAAAAACATCGATTAAGTCAGTCATAAATCTTATTTAACTTTTATGTATATATATATATATATATATATATATATATATATATATATATTTAAAAATGCCATATAAAATTGGTCTTTTCCTAGATATTGTTAAATTCTGTACCACAAAAAAATTATTTATATATATATATATATATATATATATATAAGTTTTTCATGGTCCAAAATTTAACGATAGCTAGGAAAAAGCAAAATTTATACGTCATTTTCAAAAAGCTGAAAAAGAACAGCCAGTTCTGTCTCAGCCTTATCAAGTTTATTTTCTGGGATATATATATATATATATATATATATATATATATATATATATATATATATATATATATATAAGCGTGTAAATTTTATTTTCTGGAATTAAAAATATATATATAAGCGTGAAAATTAAATTAATATAACGAATGGAAGCGGTAAAAATATGAATTTCAAGAAAACTAGAATCCAATAATATTCAGACCCAGGAAGCATTCCTTCTGTTTACAAAGGGTAAGGCCCAAGAGATCTGATATACAAGGACTCTAGAATCTTGAAGTAATATGAGGAGTGGGATATAGATAAAATCGAAAAACGATATATATATATATATATATATATATATATATATATATATATATATATATATATATATATATATATGCATTCGTATGGACGTGTGTGTCTATACTTTCTTAGCGATTTCAACGAATGAGAGTGCAGCAAAAATTTCCATTTAACTATTGCCTGTGATTTGCATAAAAGTCCACGAGTCGTGCAAGTGTCTGGAGTATGAGTCGTGGTTACGCGCATGGCTGATGTGTTGCTTTTTGCTCATCGTACGCGGTCAATATATATATATATATATATATATATATATATATATATATATATATATATATATTTCAGTCTCAGTTACGGTGGACTGGTCATGTCTTGAGAATGCCTGATGACAGGATACCCAAGATCCTAATGTACAGCCAGTTAGATCAGGGCTACAGGAATGAAGGACGCCCATGGCTAAGATACCCAAGACAAGCTGAAAAGCAACTTGTCAGCAGTCAATATAGCACATAACACCCTTGAGCTCTTAGCTTTGGAACGGGTAGAATGGTGATCAACGTGTTTTAGTGGACTCAGCAATTTTCAATCTGCTTGTCTGAATCATCTTCAAGAAGCGAGAGCACGATCTAAAAGGTCACCCAATCTAACAGTGAACTCATTTCACAATCCTCACACCTGCTCCATATGTGACCTCCTTTGTAAATCACTAGCGGGTCTTAAATGCCACTTAAGATTATCGCACAGACTTTCATAACTGAATCAATAAGTATTCATGGAGACCTACCGGACACTTTTCGTAACATACTTGTTGACAACACTAATATAATAGCATCATCTAAATGCAAAAAAGGCTAAAAATAATGGAAGCCTTATTAATAAAAGCAAAAAAAAACACTTAATATTAACTTTGAACATGGACACAATATCTTGACCGTGTTTTGAAAAATGAAAACATTTTATAAAACATACACACAACAAACTATTTTCAAATATTTAATCCTTGAAAATGGTTAAATGTATAGCCGAAAGCGCTCGGATAAAACGAAAATTCGGACAATTTATATATAGTTTATCATCCGAAAAGAAAAAAAGTATTGGATCGCATGAGAAATTATATAAAAAACTAAATAAAAGCACCTTGTCTGTCGTATTCAATGAAATGTGCATGAAAGAAGGATTGCTGCCTAAATACACACACACATATATATATATATATATATATATATATATATATATATATATATATATATATATATAATCAAATATATGGATATAGATCCGACAGTATGAAGAAAAATATACGGAAAAAAACAAACAAAAATCCTTATATGCAATTATGCTGTTTTAATGTTAATATAATGTCAACGTCGGACGTTTCGGTCTAATAATTTTATGAATATGTCCTGAAGATGGTTTATGAGGCCGAAACGTCCGACGTTGACATTATATTAACATTAAAACACCATAATTGCATATAAGGATTTTTGTTTGTTTTTTCCGTATATTTTTCTTCAAATATATATATATATATATATATATAATGCGGCAGCACCTTCCTCATGGCACTAAAGAATGGTTGATGCATACCGACACTAGCATGACAGTGGAGACACGGGGACTGGATATTTTTTGTCGTTGACCCATCCATAGGTATACAGGCACTCCACATGAAAATGGCCATGTGTCGCATCCAAACACCGTGGAAAGGTGAGTAAACAACAGGTCAGAGTGTAGTATCTGTTCACTCAACCTCTTAAAGTTATGAGGGAAGCTTAGTCCTAGGGATTACAAAATGCAGCAGCACCTCCTTCATTGAACTTTGAATGAAGAGTGGATACACGACTGATCGCGGGGACAGAACAGATTTTGTGTGCTATCCTATCCTTGTGGGGTGTTTAGAAAACTTTGCCCTGGGATCAGAGTCTAGTATCTATTCTCCCACAGAAAGAATTTCAGTCCTGCGGCAGTTCCTTCCTTCCAGCCTTTAAGCCGTATTTGTTGTTGGATACCGAAATCAGCATAGGAGACAACCCACATTAAAACAACCTTGTGGAGGTGGGTAAATAACGAATCAAAGTGTAGCATCTGTGGAAAATTCATGCTAAAATAATTATATATGGATAATCATCTATACATTTTTTGCTTAACTTTTCCAGTATACACATATACACGTTGTGATACACACAAACACACACACACACACACACACACATATATATATATATATAATCATCCATAGACAACCTGTTTCACTGTAATACAGCTCATCTATGTGGATATATATATATATATATATATATATATATATATATATATATATATATATATATATATATATATATATACGGGGCGTATTAGCAAAATTGTCCAAATCGTGTTACAGCATACTTGTCCATCACGTATATATATATATATATATATATATATATATATATATATATATATATACTAGTCCAGCCCGTATATATATATATATATATATATATGGGGTGTATCAGAAAAATTGTCCAAAACGTGTTGCACCATACTTGTCCATCCCTTAAAATGTTTAATATACAAAAAGAAAAACACTAAACTAATTGAGTTTCTTTTTACAGAATTTTCAGATATTTCATTTCTCCATCTTGATACAATTTGTCGTAAAATTTACTGAAAAACCCTTTATGTTATTCAGCTAGGAAGAGAACAGGTTAAAATCGTTTTCTGTCCGCTCCACTGTTTTTCTAACTGACCAATGGTGAAAGGAAAAAAGATCATTCAGGCTTCAGTAATGCTGCCAACATTCATACTCTGGCTTCCATCTCCAAATTCCAGTCAAGAACCAACAAGAGAATAGTGAAAAGTTTTAAAAAGTGGGAATAGTAGGATCAGGAATTCACAACAGGAAGAAGGATCATCATTTTGACTTAGAGATAAAAAGATCAATTAGAAAAAATCCAACTCAATCCAATTAGAAAAAATCCAACTCAATCCATAAGACGTTTGACGCGAGAGAATGGAGTTTCATCTATGACAGTTACACCAGGACAGAAACTTAGAAGGTTAGAGAGGGCGAAGATCATCGTGAATAAGTTGGAAAATTATCCTGGAATTATATACATATATTTTAACTTTATTTCAATCTTTCATGAGCTTCCGATCCTTAACTATGGTTAATTAATGAACACTTAATTATGATCGATTTTATCACGACACTTCTGTTAAGCTTAGTAAGAAATTATACATTTTTATTGTTCAAAGTACATTCCAGTAGTGCTATAAACACCATGGATAATTTCAATAAGATATCTTAAATCATTTCTAAGATACAACGGTTCAGAGCTTAATCTAACAGTTTGAATATTTTGCTGTTACACGATTTAAGCAATTTTTGTTACACCCGGTATATATATATATATATATATATATATATATATATATATATATAAAGAAATATAGTCTTAAGGTTTGCTATATTTATGGAATAAAGTGCTCAATATCAGAGATAGAGCGTGTGTAAATATAAAAGGCCTGACGATTGCATATAGCATGAAACAAAGTGTCGCCTCTAAGTGTTGACTTCTATGTTCACTTTTATATTTATATATATATATATATATATATATATATATATATGGTAATACTCGTTTAGAAAAACCTCGGATAGCTCAACTTGCAGTAGAACAAATCGTTACCCGAGGAAAAATGGGGAATAAAAAAAGAAAAAACCAAGAACATTAAACCAAGTCGAAAACAATTGATCAGTGTTTAAGCACCAAGTACAAAGAAAGAAAAAAAAAACCCAAAAGACAACTACGTAAAGTGCTCAATACGTCAAGTAGAGCAAAACCTAAGATAATCCTAAGAAGCCAGGCAAACCTACTTAGGTTTCACCTAAATGGATCTTCAGGAAGCCAGCTTCACT
>OZ010599.1:7682332-7689832 GCA_963932145.1 Acanthosepion lycidas
GGTATAAACAAAAAATCTGGTATTGAACCCTCCTGTAATTTTAGATATAAAGAAAGTTGTTCAGTTGAGAGTAAATGCAGATCTACTAGGGTGATTTACCAAGCAACCATTTCCTTCAAAGAAAATTTAAAAATATATAATATTTACAATTCAATTTCCGCGGGGGAATGGAAACAGAGATTTTATACCTATAAGCATTCTTTTACCAACCTTAAATTAAAACACCAGACAGCTCTTTCAAAAGAGTTTTGGGAATTGAAGGAGAAAGATCTAAACCCACAGACAGATTAGAAGATTATAGGTTCACCACATATTACTAACAGTCTTAGAGATAGGCGTAACTGATGTTTACAAGAAAAAATAGAATAATAAAATACAATAATCAAAGCAAACTATTGAATCAAAGGAATGAATTCGTTTTTAAATGTCGACATAAAAATAAATTCAGATTTTCATAATATAGATTTTACCTAATTTGCTACTATTTATCTAACTCTTCAAATGTTGAATATATAACTAATTCTAATTTCTATATTTTTACACCATATTAATTATATCTTATAATTTTCCCCTATTCTATGAACTCTCTTTCCTTTTATCACTTCCACTTCTTTATCTATATATTTTAATATTTTTATAAATATAATTTTGTATTTTTAGGTTTTTTAAATATTGTTTATAATTTTTATTCTTTAATATAAATTTTTTTTAATAATTATAATTTTTTTTAATTATAATCTCAATTAATTTTAATATAAATCATCTAAATATAACTTATTTTTAATTTATTAAATATATTTCACTTTTAAGTATAATTCATCTTTGGAAGAGTATTTTAAAATAGGAAGTTGTATTTTAAGTGATCACTTGATAAGACACCGAGAGTGTTGAAACAAAATGGCTATTTTTGTAGTGATTTTATAACATATTTATGTTATAAATTTTTTTAAAATAAATAATTATATCTGCTCTACTTTGTATTGAGCACTCTTTTAAGAACAGTAATTGTTGGTTATTGGAATTCATTCCATATACACCAATCATATACTTGGGTGTATATATATATATATATATATATATATATATATATATATATATATATATATATATATATATATATATATAATTAAGTAATTCATCGTCTAGAAGAAATCTCAACAAAATGCAGAAAGCACTGGAAAGCCGTTTCGTCCTATATTTGGGACACATCAGCAGTGCGCATCCACTATCGAGAATTGAAATCCAGACAGTTACGATAGGCAAACGCCATACCAACTGTAGCGAATCAAACTCGATATAGCGCCGCTCTTTCACATATTCCCTGGTGGAAGTCATCCAAGTTTCCCTTACCCATAGGACTGTGCGCCCACGAGCCACAACTACTATCCCCAGGATCCTAATTCCTATTATATATATATATATATATATATATATATATATATATATATATATATATATATATATATTCTATCATCACCGATATGATTCCTATCTGGATGAACGGTGTTCTTCTCGGGGAAATCCCATGCTTTGAAAGACTGTTGGGCCTCAAACTCACAACCAACCTCAAATGGAATTCGTACATGCGACCCATTGCTAAGGATGCCGGCAAAATGGTCGGCTCTCTGTAACCACTGCAGTAAGTACCTGACTCTTCCTGCTATTCTCTACTTTACAAGAGCCAGATCAGGTTAAAAATGGAATATTGTTCTCATATTTGGGTGGGAGCTGTCAAGAACTAACTCTCCACCATTGATAGATTTCAAAAATGTCTCCGAGCCCTTGTGGGTGACGAACTATTCCCCACTCTTCAACCTCTTTCTCATAGGCGGAATGTGGCAAGTCCCTCACTGCTCTTCCGCTACTTCCATGGAAAGTGCTCGGACGAACTAGATTCCCTGGTCCCACCGAGGTAAACCTTCAGAGTAAGAACACGCCATGCCACTTACATTGTAGCAAACCAATTACAGTCCATCCATATTCCATTAGTGAGCCACTGCCCCGTGGAACCGATACCCAATAGGATTCTTCCACGATCACTATAATCTTAACCTGTTCAAGGATAGGGTTAACCGTTATCTTATCCTCCTATACACGCAAATGACCTCTAAACATATCCCTCCAGATAGATATATCTGAAAAAAAAAATGAGACAGATAGATTAGAACAGACTGAGATAGATAGATAGATAGATAGATAGATAGATAGATAGATATGAACAGACTGGGATAGATAGATAGATAGATAGATAGATAGATAGATAGATAGATAGATAGATAGATATGAACAGACTGGGATAGATAGATAGATAGATAGATAGATAGATAGATGGATAGATAGATAGATAGATAGATAGATGGATAGATAGATAGATGTGCACAGGAACTAGTACCCACTTTCGAAAATATTTATTCTGTGCATGACTATAACAGTAGGACACCCAGTGAGTATCAAACTCACTACACGAGTGAAGGGTTCGTCAGGTCAACTTTGTCAAGAATAGCCCTATGGTAAGTGCCTTTGACAAGGCTTAGTTTAGTCTACGACAACGCCAAAATTGTGTCGAACTTGATAAGAATCGAACCCTTTACATTGCTGTAGTTAAACTAGCTCGTTAACCATCACGAAGCGCGAATCACCTTGATTGGGATTTATGCTCGGATATATAGGATGCACATTTTTACCCAGCAAATAGATTCGTGCAGCGTTTAGCAAATTATCTCTAAATGAATACAAATAAGCCTGAAAAAAAAATTTCTTCCAGAGCCCATCAGAAACTCTCAGCAAATTCTTTCGCAAAAATTGCTGACGTACACGATATTATTATTTTGTTTCTTGTATTATTTTTTTCAGAAATGTTTATTGCTCGCAGAAAGTCATTAGCTTTCCACGCAAATTCGACCACTTACCAAAAAGGAAAACACAAATAAAAAATAAAAAAAAGAAGATAATAAAAAGGAAAAAAATCAAAAACGCGCGCATCTTGCGTTTTTATGCCGGTCCATATCAAGCAGGCCGTTTTCGTTTTTTTTTTTTTTTTTTTTTTTTTATTTGCTACTCTGTTTTGTTTTGTTTTTTTTTGAATTTCTGATGAATTTATTTTGCTGCCTTTTAACGGCGTCTGCCAAACGAAGGAGAACGTAAAACTAAATGGATAGAGGTCATTAGAGATAAAAACAAACAGCAGTCGATTAATGCAGCCATGTTCGATTGTAACAGCTTCTAAGACAGAAAGAAACATAGAAAGAAATACTGGAAGGAAGAAAGAAAGAAAGAAAGAAAGAAAAAAAGAAAGGAAGTAAGAAGGGAAGGAAGGAAGGAAGGAAGGAAGGAAGTAAGGAAGGAAGGAAGGAAGAGAAAGAAGGAAGTAAGGAAGAGAAAGAAGGAAGTAAGGAAGATAAGATGGAAGATATGAAGGAAGAAAGATTCCAAAACAATTGATAATGAGAGAAAATTAAGAAAGAAAGGAAGGAAGGAAGTAAGGAAGGAAGGAAAAGAAAGAAGGTAGTAAGGAAGACAAGAAGGATGATGCTAAGAAGAAATAATAGGAGACAATTGAGAATGAGAAAAAATAAGGGATAAAGGAAGGAATGAAGGAACGAAAGAAGGAAAAGAATAAAGGAAGTAATGGCGGCAAAGAGAAAGATGATATGAAAGAAAGAAAGAAAGAAAGAAAGAAAGAAAGAAAGAAAGAAAGAAAGAGAAAAAAGGAAGTAAGGTAGACAAGAAAGAAGATAATGAAAAGAAAAGAAGAAATAATTGAAAACAATTGATAATGAGGGAAAAATAAGGAACAAAGAAACGAAAGAAGGAAGAGAAAGATGGAAGTAAGGTCGATAGGAATGAAAATGAAAAGAAGAAAGGAAGACAATTGAGAATGAACGAAATATAAGGAACAAAGAAAGAAAGAAAGGGAGGCAAGAAGGAAGATAAGAAGAAGAAAGGAAGAAACAATGGAAGACAATTGAGAACGAGAGAAAAATAAGGAAGAAAAGAAAGAACGAAAGAAGGAAGAGAATGAAGGAAGTAATGGCGGCAAAGAGAAAGATGATAAAAGAAGGAAAAAAGAATGCAAGATAATTGTGAATGAGAGAAAAATAAAGAAGGAAGTAAGGAAAAGAAAGGAAGGAAGGAAGAGAATGAAGGAAGTAATGGAGGCAAGAAAGAAGATGATAAGAATAGAAGACAAATGAGGAGGAGAGAAGACAAATGAGAAAGAGAGAAAAGGAAGGAAGGAGGGAAGGAAAGAAGAGAAAGAAGGAAGGCAAAAGGAAGATCATAAGAAGAACGAAGAGAAAACAATTGACACTGAAAAAAATAAGGATAGAAGGAATGAAGGAAAGTATGAATGAATGAATGAAAGAAAGAAGGAAGGCAAGAAGGGAGATGATGAGAAGAAAGGAAAAAAGAATGGAAAACAATTGGGAACGATACAAAAATAGGATAGAAAGAAAGAAAAGAAGAAAGAAAGAGAGGAAGGGATATAATGAAGGAAGTAATGGCGGCAAAGAGAAAGAAAGAAAGAAAGCAAGGAAGGAAGAGAAAGAAAGAAGTAATGGAGGCAAGAAGGAAGATGATAAGAATAGAAGACAATTGAGAAGGAGAGAAAAGAAAGAAAGAAAGAAAGGCACAACAGATAAAAGAAATAATGATGTGTTCTGAAAGAAAGAAAGAAATTAAGAAAGAAAGAAAAAAGAAAATTGTCTTAAAACAAGAATAAAAAGAAAAGAAAGAAAAATTTAAAAAAAGAAGCAAAAATGAAAGAAAAAAGACTTACAAAGAAAGAAAGAAGGAGCGAAAGACTAGAGTTAAAAAGAAACAATATATACTTATAATAATACTTATATGCAAAAATATAGTTTTATATATAAAATTATATTTACAGATAAATTATGGAAGAGAAACCACAAATCTACCTGCTTGATTGGTTTGCTTGTGGGTGGACTGGAATATTGGCGCAATACAATCTTCCTTCTTCAATTTGACAATATTCCTAATTGATGGTTTGCTCGATTGAATCGTGGCCGAAATCGTCCAATATTTTGTACCGCCATTATTAACCAGATTTCGATTACAGCCGTAATTTCAAATGTTCTTAATATCTTGATGTCTGACTGACTGAACTTAGTTTAAAGGAAATTACAAAACCTCTTACAGAAGGTAGCGAAGGAGAGCAAGAAGAAGGGACTAAGCATAAACTCCAAGAAGACAGAATACATGGTCATCAATAAAAGGATGGGCCGGAAATGCGATTTACAGGTCGGGGGCACTAAAATCAAGCAGGTGCAGAAGTTTAAATATCTGGGAAGTGTTTTGATATAGGATGGTAAGTGCTGAGATCTGAAGAAATATTGGGATGGCCAAAGACACATTCCAAAAGCTAGACAGAGTATTACGAGACAGGAGGATTTCTTTGGTAACAAAGAAAAGAATACTGAGCTGCTACGTGACATTTGTCCTCCTTTACGGCAACGAATGTTGAATGGTCTCCTCAAAGATGAAGAAGAGACTCGAAGAAACGGAGGTATAGTTCTACAGAAGGATGCTAAGAATACCATAGACCGAGCGTGTGAGCAACGATGAGGTTTTGGAAACAAGAAGAAAGCTTATTCTTAACGTCAGGGAGAGGCAACTCAATTTTCTGTGACACGTAATGAGAAAAAAGGGCTTGGAGAATCTGATACTCATAGGTCGAATAGAAGGAAAGAGAGACAAGGGAAAACAACGCATGACATACCTGGCTGACTTAAGCAAGTGGATAGCAGAACATGGCCTGGGAGGGAAGTAGCAAAGGGAGAGAAACTTATTAAGAGCTACAAGCAATAGAAGGAAGTGGAGTACTATGATCGCCTACGTCTTGAAGGGAAACTGCACATAAAAGAAGAATATTAAAGGATTGGTTCGTTAGAAACGAATACCACAGACATATCCCATTAATAGAGTAGAAGGAATTTTAATACAACTATTACACCTACTATTATCATTATCAAATTAAAGAAGTAACAGCAGATGTTGCTTGCAATAGAAGTCTGTTTAAGATAGTGATTTTACAAGATTCCTTTTTTGTTCATTTCACTGTTTTCATTTTATCTAAGGGAGCTAAAAAACAAAAGATTACAAAATGTTTTCCGACCATTTTATGCGTAACGCGTGTTTTTACGTCGTTTATCTGGCAGAATGGCAATCGCTAGTAATACGGAAAGATCGATTTTTTCCAATCTTTAATGAGAACATGTTGAGTCACTGATGGTTTTAATGGTATACAAAAGTCTCCATGCGAAAATCGATTGATAAATCATCACTGGTACCCACACCTAAACCATACTTCTCTTCGCCAATTATAAGTGGTAATGGCTTCAACTAAATACAGATTAATCGTGTACAAGGTCACGCGTGTTGAGCCCTTGGATTCTAAATTCACGATACTTTAAATGGATTCATCGGCTAGCTTGCCTATTTTATTACGAGTGTTATTTTTTTTCTTTCTTTCCAAGTGTAACTCATACAGGGTGTCCATAAAGTTCGTGTGCACTTTAAAAATTTATAACTTTATTTGTATTTGCGATAGAAATCTTACTTATTATAAAACCCAGGTTGTGTGTGTGTGTGTGCGTGTACGTTTATATATTGGATCGGATTTCCTACATTTTTCAACCGATTTCAACAAAACTTCACAGGACTACGTAAAATTACCTTGCGGTGGTTCTGACAGCACCAAAAATTGAAAAAACGCAATTGTTTTTGCACAAAATCAATTTGAAAACACGGTTAAGAGGCATTAATTAAAGGGGGACAACTCATATCGAGTTATACTTATAAAACCCAGGTTGTTTGTGAGTGTGTGTCTGTGTTCGTTTATATATGGGATCGGATTTCCTACATTTTTCAACCGATTTCAACAAAACTTAACTTTTTTTTTTTTTTGGCGGGTAGTGTTTCTTATTGTCTTGCACACTTTTTTCTTTATTTTTACATTCAGAATGCTTTAAAAATTCCATTTACAAGACAATTGTTTATAATAAAATTGGAAAATTCTATTCAATCGATAGACTCATAACGATTGAAAACAATGTTTTTGTTTGAGTTTGGATTTGACCAATTCGTAAAAAAAAAAACGAAAAAACAAAACAAAGCAAAAAACTAATTCAGACATGCGTGGCCGTCAACCTTAAACAATAATCTTTGTCAATTTTATTTTTCAGTCTTTATGATGGTCAATACTTGATCTATCTCTTACTACTGTTACATCCCCGGGCAACGCCGGGATCTACTGCTAGTAATTTATAAAAAGGATTAGAAAGAAGTAAATCTATATTTTTAAAGGTTTTATTGACATTTTATTTAAGTTTCCACATGTCCTCCATCATTAGCAATACAAAGCGTAATACGATTTTGCAGTTCACGGAAAACATTTGCCAGCTAATTTACAGTAATGCCTGAAATCACATTAGTTATTTTAGCTATACTTAAAACTAGGTACATTAAACTTTATAATATTTT
>OZ010599.1:7694832-7699832 GCA_963932145.1 Acanthosepion lycidas
TCTATATTACATATTTATAAGTCTACCATTCGTCTTTAATTTAAATATTTCTGCCACATCTGGTCTGGTATTCCTGAATTATATTTAGAGATTCTTTATGAAATCCAAAGAAGAATCAGCAATATTATTGGTCCTGAACTGGCAACTCGGTATCAGTCATTTTTCCACCATTGCAATGTAAGCTTCCCTGTGTCTTTTCTACAAGTACTTTCGTGTTAATTGTTCTGATGAAGGTGCCCAGACTTTATAAATTTAAGCACAATACTAGATTGGCGGCAAGGTCTTACCTTTTACAGTTGAATTAGCTAGTTATCACCGCAGGTTCTTTGCTAACAATTTCTTCTCTTGCACTTCTCGCCTCTTGCGGTTTGTTTTCCAACCAACTTTGATCTTCAACAAATTAAATGCAATGTCAATCGTTATATAATGTTTTCTTGATTTCTCTTCTATACTTATTCTTGTTCCTTAATAATGTTTTTCGTTTTGCTTATTCTTTCATGCTTAGTAACTCCTTGTGTCTTAGTGGTTTTATTGCCTTACTTTAGGTGAAATGATTAAAAAATGTATTAGTGTACTGAGGTAGCGTTTCTTCATGAATACATGTTTGATTAAATCTTGAAAACTTAAGCTATTCTACATATTTCTAACATGAGGTATTGTAACTATTTATAGTACTTACAATGTTCGGACTGTTGTCCTCATCTTTATTGCCACATTCACAACGTTTCCAGTGACACGTGGCTCCGTTGATAAGTGTGGTTGGTTGGTTGATCCAAAGGTGACTTGACTCAATGAGTTGTGAGTTCGATCCCTTGCTTTAGCAAAGAGAACAAAAACTTGGATAGTTGAGCTTTCAAGGAGAATTAACTAAAACTGAGATATCCCCATAAATGGCGTGGCATGTGGAATTAGAACAATCTAACCCCCGTGGACTAAATAAATGGTTCGGTTCAAAATTCCAACAAACATAACGTGAAGAAACAGCCGAAACGTAGTGAATGTGGCAATAACGATGAGGACAACAGTCTGAAGAATGTAAATATTTTAGCTCTTCTGGTTTTTGTTCAAGAGAACGAAGGTCAGAATTGTATAACACGTTTTATCTCATATGTTTATTCGAATAAAACTGATGCAACGAATATTATATTTCCTGTTTTTTTTTTCCTTTTAGGTATAATTCAACAGTGCAGTCCTTCGTGGTCTCCAAACTCCGTCGGGGTGAGAGTACAGAATTGCTTCATGCCAACGGAACAGCAATGAAAAACCTGGGGAAAGGATTTGGAGATTACGGTAAGGAAAGAAAATAAATTGCAGTTCTCTTAGTAAATAAAACGAGACAAACAATTATTTGGTTATATATAAGGGTTCAGTCAAAAATTAATTATTTAATTATAACATATATAACACCCAAATATCACCAACGGTGGAACAAATGGATAAAGATTACAATAGATGTCAACGTTTGAACTAGCAGATGAAGAGGGCTACGCATGACGGACATACTACAGAAGGCGCCACTCGAAATTATAACTGTCAGTGACAGTCCATTACAGTTACATAACTGGATTCTGCATATCTCATTCCATATCTGCCGCAGAAGAAAAGGTCATGACATCGAATGGGTCACTTCCTGGCAAGTCGAGGCCCCACCTTAAACAAATTCACGTCATCGATACTTTCTTCTACTCTGATTTTCTTTCACTTACATGGATGACGAGAGATTTTGGTGAAACTGGAAGCTTCTGATCCTGAAAATTCACGTTTGCGACGAATTAAGTTTTCAACGCCATAAAGGAAGCGATCAGCAAAGAAGAAATGAAATTCTTGGATATAATTCTTCGAGATAAAGTCGACAACGACAATATATTTGATTTTAGAGTCATACAAATCATAACAAGATGAACTCTAAAGTCTTATTATTCTAAACCCAGTTTGCAACATAAGCGCATTCTTCCTCAGTCGTTGTGCGAAAACCGCTAAAGAATTAATGCCAGTTGTGTAATTACAAGAGAATTTTAAATCGTCGTCGTTGGCGAAATTCGTTGGCAAGTATTACGATGCTCATAAACATTGCCTTCTGTATGAAATGGGTCCTATGTTGGATCTGTAGAGACGTTCGCAGCCACCGCATGATAAGGTAGAAGGGTTCATGGGATGGAGACCTCTGGCTTTTCTTTGGGATCTCTTCTATTTGTCTTCGGGTGTTTTAGAAGGATGTTGTTTTTTTTTTTTTCATGGACTGCACTTTGATTCTTTCAGCAGCTTCCGTCTCTCAATTGACCGGAACGATTACTCATCCCATCAACGTGTTTTTGAGCTGATCCTTGAATCGACAGCGTCGGGCTCCAGATGCGAGCCCTGAGAAGAGGATTTGTTTGCGTAGGCGAATGGCTAGCACTCTGGCAAGCAGTCCGGCCCATCGTAGACGGTGGCGCGTCATGATGGCTATTAGGTTCTTCATCTTTCTTCAATAGTAGAAGCACACAAAACCGGTTGGTTTGATTTGTTTTGTTTACGGCATATCAACACCTCAATGGGTTATTTAATGCCGACATGACTGCTAATATTTTTTATCTATCTATCTATCTGTTGTAACCTAGAAAGGTTACTGGATGAGGAATAAGGAGGTTGAAAATGAAATGGTAATCTTTATAACATCAACACAATACAATACTCGATAATGGCGTGAAGTAGGTAAACCACTACTAATGGTGGACTACTTAGATAGAATATTACCTCCACTTACAATAACGTCCAACATATTTATGAGGATTGGGACATACCCATTAATGTTCATAGGTACAGTATATAACAATTAGCTTTTCTTCTATGATGTAATTATATTTCAAATATGAAGTGTTCACTTAATGTTTCAGATGAATATGTACCTACATATAATTGTTGTAACCTAGAAAGAGTCACTGAATGAAGAATAACCAAAACAGAGGTTGGAAATGAAAATGTAATCTTTATAACATCAACAAAATACAATACTCGCCAGCGGCGTGAAGTAGGTAAACCACTGTTAGTGGTGGACTACGTAGACACATATTACCCTCACTTACAATAGTGTCCAACTATTATGAGGATTGAGACATACCCATTTGTGTTCATAGGTACGAAATATAACAATATATTTAATATATTTTATGTTTGTATGTTATTTCTATAGATACAGTTTATTTAAGTAAATGATATGTTTTTTTTTTATTAAACAGTATTCATTACATTTACCGGCTTGAAGTTTCGAGAAATTTCGTAGAAAATATACGTTCTCCGACAGGAATCGAACCTGTATTTCTATACAGAAACCATCATTTGATCTGACGTGTTATACCATTTAGCTATAGAGAAGCGTCTGGTTAGCAGTTCAAATTACTCTTTTTAAAGACACAATCTTTGACGATTTATCTCGATCAGTCAGATCTGATGCAAATTTTTGCGAAACAAACATGAATGCAAATGTGAGATAGGAAAAATCTATTAATTCTTCGTTTCCCGGGTGTAACAGCAAAATTGTCCAAATCATGTAACAGCAAAATTGACCAATTGTTAGATTATGCTCTGAACAATTGTACGTTAGAAATGATTAGCGATATTTTAATGGAATTCTCCGAGAATTTTTTTAACACTATTGGACTCTATATTGAGCAATAGGAATGTATAATTACTACCCAAGCTTAACAAATGAATCGTGGTGAAATCGATTATAAACAAAAATGATGCTGTAATAATATATATATATATATATATATATATATATATATATATATATATATATATATTCCATCATCATTTTTCAACTTATTCAAGATGATCTTCACCCTCCCCAACCTTCTAACTTTCTGTCCTGGAGCAACAAGGTGCATCACAGGTTTCACATACGATTTCATTTTCAAGTCGTTTTACACAGCCCTTTGAACTGTCATAGCTGAAACTCCTCTTTCACGTGCAAACGTCTTATGAATTGAGTTGGATCTTTTCTAATTGATTTCTTTACCTCTATGTTGAAATGATGATCCCTCTTCCTGTTGTGACCTCTTATCTTTCACTCCTTTTTAAACTTATTCACTGTTTTCTTGATGGTTCTTGAATGGTATGAATTTTGGTACCACTACTGAAGGCATGAATGATCTTTTTCCTCTCACCATTGCTCAGTAGGGAAGACAGAATGGGGCTGTATAATCTTTTCCCACCAGTTTCCAAACTTGTCAGATCTGATACTTGTTGTATGAGGCCCTCAGTTATGATAACGGAACACAAGTTTTTTGACTTACGGCCACATCACTTTGTAGCAACGGTTCCCGTACGATCACTACAGTTAAGCAACGTCGAGTTGTTATCTAGATGGGTGACTGCTTGGGAATACCAGATGTTATAAGCTTGAATGTGAGGGTGGTGTCATTGATAATGGCATTGAATTGTTAATCGGAGATATCAATATCAATTGTTGCCGTCTTTGTATTCATTTAAGCAGATATCCCTGGAAAAGGCATGAACCCACCTCTTCTCTTCCCAGCGATGGATTAAGGAATAATTATCACTAAACCAAAAAGATTCTTACAAGCTAAAAATATTTGAATAACCTGCAAATGGTTGATAAGACGTAAAAAATGGCTAAATCAATGTATAAAAGACATTATTATAACTCAATCAAGACTGAATGGCCTTTGTTTCTATTACACGACCATATGTAACACTTGAAAACATATTTCTGTCAGTCATGCTGTAAATGTTACCTTATTTAGGGGGAATATCATATTTTAATTAATAGTTTGGGTACTTAAATTACAAAAACAGCTTGCGTCAAAGGCGTCATCTAAAAGAATTTTGGTCAACCATTTTCTAGAAATATAATCTTTGTTATATATATATATATATATATATATGTAAAGGCACTGAGGCCAGCACCAAGCGGCGACAATCTGTTTTATGCGTGAACGCAATCATCAGGCCATGTTTTGTTTATTGTACGCTGCTGTTTTCATAATTATAAATAT